>CM030856.1:0-15000 GCA_018105865.1 Metaphire vulgaris
GTCATCCCAACGGTCCCCCCAACTTGCCAAATTCTGGAGCCGCCACTGATTAAAAGCATTTGATAAGAAACTGTGAAACTACAAAAGCTGCAGCACTTAAGAGCATTAGGAATTTTCAGTCAGATTAAAAACTACAGTAAAACACTATAAACACACACACACACACACAAACAGAGTGTCAGTTGATGTGAGGATTGGATGGATCTGTGTGGTGGTCGCCGCTTGCTCTTAGGCGCTGGGGACCGTTGGTCTGTTGGAGATGGGCCTTGATCCTCCTGTGGTCAGATGGACAGCGAGGAAGACGAAGGCGAGGAAAGCAAGAGCGGCTGCGCTCATCATCAGAGTGGCTGAATAGGGAACTCCTACGTTGTTGACGTCAAACAGACCGACGCCAATCACCAGAAACACACCTGCAATCACAACAGGTAGACACAGGTGACATAGACATAGCACAGGTGACGGATGCTCTGTCCATCAAGAGAACTGTTTAGACATTCACAGCACAAGAAATAAATGTCAATACTTCACTAATTATTCATTCTCTCTGAACAGAATCGTCAACATTCCTGTCAGATGAACCTTCAACCCGCAATGCCTTACACTGCTTTACAAAGGCTAAGAGACTTCACTCCTATCACACAGCTCAACACAACACCACAAGAGAAAGTCCAAAACTCATATTGAGTTAACTTAGATCATCGTCTAATTAGACGAAGTGCTATATGCCAAGGAAGCCTGGATAAATACAACTGGAAGGGCAACGTCGGTTAGAGAATTCGATGTAGCATAGTATGCGCACCAGTAGTTTGCGCACCTGGGAGTTTGCGGACTAGGAATTTGCACCAGGGTTAGGGTAAGGGTTAGGGTTAGGTTTAGGGTTAGGGTGATGGTTAGAGTTAGGTTGAGGGTTAACTTTAACCTAACTCTAACCTAACCCGGGTACGCCTGGTGCGCAAATTCCTAGTGCGCAAACTCCCAGGTGCGCAAACTACTGGTGCGCATACTAATGTAGACCGAGAATTCAAGACTTTGACCAACTTAGGCCAGTGCTTCAGGTCCTGTCCGAACGACTCAAACCTGACACCTCTGTCCAGTCCGTCCAGCCGTCCAGCTGCAGTAAGCCAACTAACTGCCTAGTAGCTAGGCTATCGGTTGGTCAGTCATTCTAATCAGTCGTTTAATACATATCACTCATGTTCTGTGCTTATTTACAACAGATTTATCCTGACTTATTCGTTAATAGTATTAACGGTGTAGCATGGTATGCGCACCAGTAGTTTGCGCACCTGGGAGTTTGCACCAGGAATTTGCGCACCAGGGTTAGGGTAAAGGGTTAGGGTTAGGTTTAGGGTTAGGGTGAGGGTTAGAGTTAGGTTGAGGTTTAACTTTAACCCTAACTCTAATCCTAACCTGGTACGCCCCTGGTGCGCAAATTCCTAGTGCGCAAACTCCCAGGTGCAAACTACTGTGCGCATACTAATGTAGACCGTATTAACTGCTTGCATTAGTTTGTTCGTTTATCAGCATAGAGTGACGAGTATATAGCCTTTCATTAGCGTCGCCACGGGGGGCAAATGGGGGCAACTGCCCCCCCAACCTGCCCCAGACCACCTACCAGATTCGCGCAAATCCGGTGAGAAAGTTTTTTGTGGAGGGGGGGGGGTAGGGGTGGATAAGGAATCTGACACGCCAGACCACTTTTGCCCCCCCAACCAAAAATTCCTGGCGACGCCACTGTAGCCTTTTAAAGAGCGTAAATAGATATAGATACAGGCTGCTATGCTTAGTTTTCGGATTATTCTCAGACATTTGGGATTACTTGTTCTGCACCAGAGGATATTCAAACTCGTGCATTTACCTACGATTACACCAAATATGTGCACTTCCAGACAACAGATGTTATTGCTACAAGAATGGAAGACATATACAGCAATGACAAACTGCTTAAGGGATAGGCATGTTTGAAGTCGGCTGTTCCATCAGTAATTCCCAGTGCCCCAGTTAAACTCTATAATAGGGATAGTAGTAGTAGTAGTAGTAGTAGTAGTAGTAGTAGTAGTAGTAGTAGTAGTAGTAGTAGTAGTAGTAGTAGTAGTATGAGTAGAAGTGGTAGTGGTAATAGTGGTAGTAGTAGGGCCTAGTAGTTGATGTTGCAGTGGTAATAGTAGTAGTATTAGTGGTAGTAGTAGTAGTAGTTGTTGTTGTTGTTGTAGTAGTGTAGTAGTCTCCTAGATATTCAAGTGAAAACCTGCTTTTGAGTGCTATTTCTTTGCATTGGTATTGCTGTTGGCGCATCTTCTAATTGTTCCCATTCGATCTATTATATAAGTAATATATTCAATATTTTGTAAACATTTGTAATTAAATTAAACTTACTGATTACTGACTTATTAATATTTATTGCGTCTTTAGTAATTTCACAGATTTTTTACTAATTTTACTGCAATTTTCAGTTGTGATGTACTCATAGCCCGACTGCAGGCAACCACCAAAGCTGACCTAAATTGGTCAACGCTCTAAACAGCTTCACCTTCCAGGAGTATTTAAAAATTTAAATTACTCTAATAATGTGAAACCACAGTTCCCCCTAAATTTTGAAATTGAAAAATGTTCATAATTCACGAAAGTTTGAGAAACACCGTCTCATTGCAAAGTAACTTATGCATTGGTATTGTTGCTCTTTTCCTAACTCAAGGAAAATGTCTCAGTCTACATTAGTATGCGCACCAGTAGTTTGCGCACCTGGGAGTATGCGCACTAGGAATTTGCGCACCAGGGGCGTACCAGGGTTAGGATTAGAGTTAGGGCTAAAGTAACCCTCAACCTAACCCAACCCTTAACCTAACCTTAACCCTTACCTAACCCTGGTGCGCAAATTCCTAGTGCGCATACTCCCAGGTGCGCAAACTACTGGTGCGCATACTATGCTACACCAATGTCTCTTGACCTTGAAGGTCAAAGTCCTTTAATTCTCTTCTTAGATCAGTGGTCAGATAGACATTGCCAAAAGAGAAACTTATCCTATGTTACTCTGTCTTGTTGATGGTAAAATGGATTATAGCGTCATGTTAAGAGGGCATTCTGTGAGTAACCAGCTGTCAGCAGATGACGAGGTAGGATGTTTGCTTCTGAATGGCTTTTCTCCAGTGGTGACCTCTCTCATTCCTTCACTCAATTTTATGGTGCTTAGCTTTTCATATTTCAAAGCCTTTGAATGACTTGAATGCAGAGAACACAAGGATATCATACAAGTGCCTTAGCAACAGCTATTTTGGCAGATTTATCGTATTGACTCTAAGTAGAAACCTCTTTTGTTCTGAATTGACCTTACAAGAATATCATAAATACCGTTGCAAGCACTTCATTATGCTTTGGTTTGAAATTATAAAATTTTTATGGCTAAGTGTTTATTCTTGAGTTCATGATTTGCAGAGTCCTTTAACATTGTTGGCTGAAATACCAATCAAGTGAATCAACATTTGAAATAACTCCACCTGTATTCATATCACATAATTAGAGCCTATTGTACATCAATGACCCCAGATGCAGATAGAGAGAGAGACAGGGACAGACAGAGAAAGGGTGAGACAGAGAGAGAGAGAGAGAGAGAGAGAGACAGAGAGACAGAGAGAGAGAGAGACAGAGATAGAGACAGAGAGTGTTGCTATGGTGTTGTAATTGACTCTTTCTATAGTGTTGCATTGTAACTGTTTTGCAGTGACCTGTGTCGTTATGCAGAAGAATGGCGCTGGACTTCATACGGCCAGCTCCTGATGGAACAGCCGACTTCAAACATGCCTATCCCTTAAGCAGTTTGTCATTGCTGTATATGTCTTCCATTCCTGTAGCAATAAAATCTGTTGGCTGGAAGTGCACATATTTGGTGTAATCGTAGGTAAATGCACGAGTTTGAATATCCTCTGGTGCAGAACAAATAATCCCAAATGTCTGAGAATAATCCGAAAACTATGCATAGCAGCCTGTATCTATATCTATTTACGCTCTTTAAAAGGCTATATTCGTCACTCTATGCTGATAAACGAACAAACAGTTAATACAAGCAGTTAAACTATTAACGAATAAGTCATGAGAAATCTGTTGTAAATAAGCACGGAACATAAGACTGATATGTATAAAACGACTGATTAGAATGACTGACCAACCGATAGCCTAGCTACTGGGCAGTTAGTTGGCTTACTCATGGACTACTAGATTTAGCTGGACGGCCAACTGAAAAAGGTGCCTTACATCAGGGGGCTGGATCAGACATGGGTCAATTACAATTATAATTGTAATTCAATTGTAATTAATTACATTTTGCCAATGTAATTGTAATTGTAATTGATCTGTGGAAAGTTCAATTACAAGTAATTGTAATTGTAATTGTCATGCGTGTAATTGTAATTGTAATTGAGCTATTGTAATTGTTTTACTCAATTACAGGAATGTGAGTTTTATAAGTTCTAATAGCGTATTAGCATGTATGAGCCGAAGTCTTGTCAGTCTGTGAATGTATGGCAGTGAATACATTGGATGGTTAGTGAATTGTCAAAGCACAATGGTTATTGGTAAATGGACTCACTGCTCTGGTCAGTTGCCATGCAAACATGTACTTAGGCCTATTTACTTTTTACTGCCTTTCAAATTGGAAGAGAACCAGCTTATCATTTGTCTACTTCCTGTGTTCTGCAGCTGCGCTTTTTTGTGAATAAAAGTTTAATGCCAGTAAAGAGGAGCGTAAATCAAACAGGAGTAATATGGAATTATTTCGAAAAGTCTGATGACTTTAATAATGCTGTTTCCAATACAAATGTTAATTAAAGTGAAGTGCCGGTTTTGTGGTGAATTAGTGTCATGCTCGAAAAAGGCTACTTCGAATTTGTTGACTCATTTGCGGGTTTGTGAAACTTTGTGTTACGGTTTTTTTAAATAGGCCGTAGCATATGAATTTGTTGAACTAATTTATGTTAATTATTTTAGACATTAAGTTTTTTAAAAGAAGCAGAAAGAGGAATGAAAAGTAATTGTAATTGTAATTGTAATTGACATGTTTGTAATTGTAATTGTAATTGGTCCCAATGTAATTGGCTGTAATTGTAATTGTAATTGTAATTGACAAAAATCCGTATAATTGTAATGTAATTGTAATTGCTTAAAACGTAATTGACCCATGTCTGGCCGCTGGATAAATGCAGCCTCCTGTGCATTTGCATGTAATTTTGGACATTTTCAACTTGCAATTGCTCGGATTCTGTGAATGCTAAAATGATGAGGTATACACCAATGTTTTGCATTTTTATTCCTCTTTCAAATCATCCGTGCAAAATATAATAACAATTGGGATAAGGGTCCACAATCTAGCCTGAAACAGAACCTCCCTCGAAAAAAATGTTTTTTCTGTTCCAAGCTGTGTTGCTAAAATTTTGGAGTGGCAACCTAACTTTCGTGAACAGCAAAGTTGTAGGGGAATGTAATTGGAACAAAATAAATCAAACATTTTGAAAATTGGACAATATTTGGTTGAGATATATTCTTCCTATCCCGAGCACTCTCCTTCCGATAAATTGTCGTTTCGATCAGTTTAGAACGATGCTTGTATTTCTTTTATAATTTGCTATATCTCGACCAAATATTGTCCAATTTTCAAAATGTTTGATATATTTTGTTCCAATTACATTCCCCTACACCTTTGCTGTTCACAAAAGTTAGGTTGCCACTCAAAAAGTTTAGTAACACAGCTTAGAAGAGAAAACAAAATTTTTTGGAGGGATGTTCTGTTTCAGGCCAGATTGTGGACCCTTATCCCAATTGTTATTAAATTTTGCAAGGATGGTTTGAAAGAGGGATAAAAATGCAAAACATTGGTGTATACATCATCATTTTAGCTTTTACAGAATCCGAGAAATTGCAAGTTGAAAATGTCCAAAATTACATGCAAATGCACAGGAGGATGCATTTATCCAGCCCCCTGATGTAAGGCACCTTTTTCAGTTGGCCGTCCAGCTAAATCTAGTAGTCCATGGCTTACTACAGCTGGACGGCTGGACGCACTGGACAGAGGTGTAAGGTTTGAATCGTTCGGACAGGACCTGAAGCACTGGCCTAAGTTGGTCAAAGTCTTGAATTCTTTAACCGACGTTGACTTTCCAGAGGTATTTATCCAGGCTTCCATGGAGGAGGTAAAGCGTTTCAATAGACATTCTGTTCCTTGTGTCGCCAAATGGAATGTTGGCTTCAAAAGTTTAATATCAGGATAAGATCTCGCGGGTCGAAGTACAGATGATTTCAGTCAAATACTCCCTCGAATATCTTCAGAAAAGTCTAAATTGGCCATCGACACTAAGCATATAACAATTGCAAGAGATGTTAATAGGGCCATAAACATCTTATTATCAGACACGTCTTAGACGATACATCAAAAGCTTTCATTGTGTGTGTGTGTGTGTGTGTGTGTGTGTGTGTGTGTGTGTGTGTGTGTGTGTGTGTGTGTGTGTGTGTGGCTTAGAATCAAATGCATCAACAGACAGCTACAGAATTCAGTTATTTCTGTCGAAAGAATTCAATGAATGAAAGATTTTAATCTAACTTTCAACCGTTTTAAACGAAGCAATTGCAAAGGTTAAGTAGGTAAATGGCTTAGTCGTCTATTCATGTGTGAGTCCTAAATGTGTTGTCTCGTGGTAGGGACCTGTTTGAATCAGTGGAATAATCTGCCCTTTGATGGACATCAATCAATCACGTAGGCTGCTGTCACTTCGGTGCATTCCATTCTGAACCTCCCCCACCCATCTCACTCATTCCGAATTTCTTGAATTCAGGTCAACAAAGCGAATTCAACTTTAGCAGAATTCCGTAATAAGAGGTTCGACCTTGATATCGGGTGACGTCATCGAATGGTGGTCGAGTGTTTTCTGAAGAGGAAAACCTTTGCTTTTCACTTTTCGACGCATTTAAGAAGGATCTCTCTCTCTCTCTCTCTCTCTCTCTCTCTCTCTCTCTCGAGAGAGAGAGAGAGAGAGAGAGAGAGAGAGAGAGAGAGAGGGCTTTTGATGTATCAAAGGGCTTTTGATGTATCGTCTAAGACGTGTCTGATAATAAAGAGAGAGAGAGAGAGAGAGAGAGAGAGAGAGAGAGAGAGAGAGAGAGAGAGAGAGAGAGAGAGAGAAACAGATGAAGCGGTCGGGCGAAGAATGTTAATTGCGTCGAATGGATTCTGGCCTACAGAAAACAGCGCCTGTTTTGCAAGGCATAGAGCGTCCTCCGAGGCCTCATCTCGTATACAGAGCAGCGTCACCCCACAGCAAACGCCTCGACCGACTGCGTCGTCTCCTTGATTCGATCTCCTCCTCCTCCTCCTCCTCCTCCTCCTCGTTAAACCGACTCCCTACACTCAGCGATTCGCCGCGGCCACCGTCCGGCAATTGTTTCCGCTCGAGTGTTTGAAATTAATTCTCTGTGCGTGAAATCACTTCGGCGAATGTTCCGAACGAATTTGCAATTGTGTTCATTTGAGTGAACGGTCAGTGGAAGGCAACAGTTCGACTGAGACCTTGTGTGCAGTGACCGTGACATTTTACGGTTCACTGCATTTCGTTTATCAAATATTTAAAATAGACTTCGGGAGGAAAAGAGGCGATAGGAAAGGGATGGGGAGAAGTGGGTGTGAGGTGGAGTGCGATGGGGGTGGGGTGGGGTGGTGGTGGGGGGATGCGGCTCCAGATAAGTCACCTCATTTGAATATTTTATTATTCCAGGCGATCATTGTCAAAGCACAGGTGACGTTCTATTTGTTAATCCAGACCAGAAGAATGTCTTGAATATTAGCATCGCTGCTCTTGTCTCCGGAGAGACTCCACAGCTGAACCATCTACGGAGGGTGACCCACGAAAGGGCAGAGCTAGCACCTGGCAGTGCCTCGGCCCGACAAATGTCAGACAGGTAAAACTACACAGGTGATAAAATGACACAGGTGGATCTTGAATGACCAAAGTGATAAAACAGGTTTTAAAAATCGATTGGATTGTAAATTAATTTTGTCAGTCATTGAACTGCGAGCGACAAAATCCAGAGAGACAGACATAACATAAAGAGAGGCATATATATATATATATATATATATATATATATATATATATATATAGAGAGAGAGAGAGAGAGAGAGAGAGAGAGAGAGAGCGAGAGAGAGAGCGAGAGACTTACCAGTGACAAACATGCAGATCATGGATAGAATGGAGACGACTATGTTAACGGACGCAGCCCGGACATCTTGACGAGGCGAGCATGACGCTGGCGAAGGTGTAGAGGCAGAAGGCGACGATCAGGAGACCCTGGACCGGGTGACTCCACTTGTAGTCGGGGCTGCCCAACGGGTACGTTATGATTCCGAGGATCTCCGCCTCGTAACCCACGAGACAGTGCATCAGCGCCATCTTGTCCCAGTCGGCCATTTTGTCTTCGATTCTCTCAACTGCAAAAAGCAATCGATTCAATTCAATCCAACTGTGACTTCATTCGAGGCAATTTCCAACTGTCTGTCAATATATATATATATATATATATATATATATATATATATATACAGTATATATATACAGTATATATATATATGTGTTTGTGTGTGTGTGTGTGTGTCCATTAGTAATAACTGTAGACATTGCTAATATAGTCGTAAACTTCTATTAGACCTCTGCACTCCAGTCTCCATTCTTTGAGAAACTACACCAAGAGTGAATGTACAGGGGCTGGGCCCCCACTTTTTCATCTAAGTTTACGCCAATGATTTTGATCAAAACAGCTAATGAATATCTTTGTATTGTGTTTGGGGCGTCCTTAACTCCCCCTCCCCTCACCAGCACCATCGACGCTACTCCCTCTGCCCCGAAATTTAAGAAATTATTTTAAATTTACCTGAAGACCTTAAGAGCAGAATATGAACTTTTTACCCGAATTGGAGGAATAAAAGTAGGGCTTATCTTTTCGTCCCAAGATTTTAAAAAGTAGAAATCGTTCGAAGCGATCATCTTTCGTCGGTTGAACGTAAGAAGAGCAAAAGAGCAAAAGCAGACGTCATTTCGAGCACTTTGCCGATTGGTGCTCAGAGACAGAAATCAAAACGGAAAAGAGAGACTTACCGATCGAGAAGACGACTTCAACTGAAGAATCTCTCTCTCTCTCTCTCAGTCAGAACCAGCGTCGGCGTTGTTTGTCGTTTAAAAGCCTTCTTCTTCTTCTTATTCGAGTCTCGCCGGCCGAGTGCTTTGGGGGCTGCCGGGGGCAATCGGGCGGATCCGAATTCTCCTTCGATCGGAGAAGAAATTTCGAGAATGTCGGCTCAGAATTCTCTGTCTCTCTCTCTGGCGTCGTCTGTGGTGCTGCCGCTGCTGCTACTGAAGCAAATCAAACGGTCACGGATTATTAGGCGAGTGGGCTCCGCGAGAGGCGTGGGCCGCCCACCTCAGGCACCCGCAGGTGAGCGACCGTGAATCGGCTGCAGGTGATGGCCGGGCCTCGCTACCTGGCACACCTTCATTCGTCAACAAAGAGTCGAAGCAGAGGAACTCAGAAGAACGATTCTTTTCATTCGTTCATCGGACGCTCGTCTAGCAACACACAGGACCAACCGACCTCTCCTAAACAGGCGTTCGTCTTCGTTCGAAAGGGAAGAGGGGGAAGAGAGAGAGAGAGAGAGAGAGAGAGAGAGAGAGAGAGAGAGAGAGAATGAAGTCCGGAGGAATGGACCTGGGGAAGGTGGCCTTGGTCTTTGGAATGGCTGCCTTCCAGTTGCATATCCTGACGATGACCACTTCTCAGTTCCTGCTCAACGGTCAATGGTCGAATCATTCGAACCACAGGAACAACGTCATCCAGGCGTTCATCATAATCGCCTACCTGTTGTACATCCTCAGCCTCCTGCTCCTCCTCGTCCTCTCCTACTCCAATCTCAGAGGAAACAAAGGCCTGGGCGCTTTCACGGCCGTCGTTCTCTTCATAGCAGGTAGAAACTCTCGATCACTGTAACTGCCTTCGTCTAGATCATGTTCTTAGGACACATCTTATAATCGTAGCATCATTTCCAGTTTCATTCGTCTGCACGTTGATGTCGATTGCACGCAGGCATTTTAAGCTGAAGCAGTCAGTTAATGGACTGGCGGCTCCAGGGCTTGGCAAGTGGCCGGGGGTGGGGGTGCGTTGGGGAGACAACTTCTAAGCATGGGGCAACTATTTCTCATAAATCAGATGAAAAAGTTGATGCATTGCGCCAAGCTTTCTGAAAGCGCTATAGAAATTTCGTCTTACTTCGAGGCATTCAATGGGGGTGACGCCCCCCCTCCGAACCCCATGTGGAGCTGCCTCTGAGTTGATGAGAAATAAGATGAGTTTACGTGTAGGTCAAGTTCATAGCTTGGCTATGCGCGTGCGGCTTCTATAGCGCCGCATGGCTTCTATGGCGCCGCGTGGCTTCTATAGCCTCGCTTGTGCCTCGTGTATTTCAGCTTCGTCGGTGGTCATTGGACTGGCGGTCTTCGACGCAGAGACTTATCGCCGAGATAACTGGTCTGAATACTCGAGAAATTTCTCTTCCTACACAACGACAACTTACGTGACGGCGGCTGCCAGTGGCTACGCGTCATGCCTCGTACTCCTCGTCGGTCTCTGTCTGTGACACTCCACACTCGCGCGTCATTCCCACGGCCGCCACTCTGTGCTCTGCATTCCGAACACGCAAATGACGATAGTGCCAGAGAGAGAGAGAGAGAGAGAGAGAGAGAGAGAGAGAGAGAGAGAGAGAGAGAGAGAGAGAGAGAGAGAGAGAGAGAGACTGCTCTGATCTTCTCTGACTCTAAGCTCCGTTGGCAAATATTTCTAGCTAAACGCTGAATTTGATAAATGAACGCATAACTCTTCTTAACTGATGTCCTGTTGTTGCAATGTATTCGTAATTATGAACGTCGTATAACAGAGAAGCTATTAATCGATAATTAATCTGCATCGAATTCCTATTTCCGTTTTTGCTCATTAATCTTTTGCTTATTAGAATTAATTTTGGAGATGTGTGCAGTGGCGGCTCCAGGATTTGGAAAGTGGGGGTGGGGCGTTGGGGTGGCAACTTCTAATCATGGGGCCAACAATTTGTTGATAGGTATGTAGTAGTAAGTATATGAGGGCCACAGGGGGGCAGGCATTCAATTTGGGGGCACGGCCCCCCATGTGGAGCCGCCACTGGACGTATATGATTGGTGCTTTTATGAAATGTCGAGGAATTGCCTTAACAGAGATTGCAAATGGACGATGGACGCGACATGAGTTCAGATGATTTTTGCTTTTGATGACTTTTTCAATTGCTATTTTAATGCAACTCATAATGATTTTAATAAGTAAGAAGATAGGTGCGATTTAACTGTCATTCTTTATTTGTCATTAAATGTTTTGATATTGATTGCAAATGCATTTGGAAAATTCATTCTCTGATTACCTTAGAATTGGGTTGGGTTGGGTTACCTTGGGTTAACTCTGTTAACCCAAATAGACCAAAACCAACTGAAGACGCCCAAGCCCCTGCCAATAAGAACAGGCAGGTGTCTGGAGAGGAAGTGAGGGGCACGGGCTGGGAATGAACTTCCAAGCAAATGAACAATTTTAAGAACTTTGAAAACTATCGAACGATAAATTGAAAACAATATTCTGATATTTATATCTGGCAGCTTTCAGCCCATTTCGGATCTGAGTAGAAATAAAAGAGGCGCTACAAAAATGCCACATTTTCTATCTAAGTGCAAGATTCTCTGACCGAAACACTTTTCAAGCGAAGACATTTCGGACTGTGATTTGCCGAGGAAGTCCAAGTTCGTTCAACGCAACATTTGACACAGCGTCTAAATTTCCATTTCAAATTCATTTTCCCTGAATCGGGTTCTTTGGTCATTTGCTAGAACACAAAGTACAACCGCCTCAACATAACAGACACTTACACAGTCCAGGCATTCTTGAAATGGACGAAAATAAGGAAAGAGTCCAAAGGAGGGGAGAGCAAATGACCTCGGTTGCCTAGCAACTCGAATGGTGTTAGGTGCAGATTCCTTGAAATCAATGAATCGATCAGTTTGGAAGTTAATAACAACAGAAACGAACATCTATTCAAGTCCGTGACCGCGTTAGGACCCTTCATAACCACCTCTCTCTCTCTGCGGGTTTTTTTAAGTAGACCATGAATTAGGCCGAAGGTTCTTCTGCTGATCTGTGGCCTTGTTTTCCATCGAATGAAGCGGTGAGGCACAATGGATGTCGCCCTTTGTTTGTCGAGAGATCTTATTCCAGGAGGAGATCTCTCGTGCAAAGGTCAAAGGTCTGTGTTGACGAGGTCAGAATCCAGGACGCGTTCAGTGAAGCGCAACATTCCAGTCTCTTTTATCCTTATTTACCTGATAAAATACCTGGCTTTGGTGCGCCATCCATTTGCAGGACACCTTTGCAGCTCGATGGCTTTGGTCTCGATCACCTGGCAAAACCTGTGCGGTGCCAGAGCAGTGGCGGCTCCACATGGGGCCAGGGAGGCCCGTGTCCCTATTGAATGCCTGGCCCCTGTTGGGACCCTATACTTACTACTACATACCTATCACCAAATGATTGGTCCCCGTGCTTAGAAGTTGCCACCACAACAAAATTAACGCCCCCTTGCAAAATCCTGGAGCCGCCACTGTGCCAGAGGACTGAGTTTGTTACCACAACAGCAACACACGGCGCTTTAGAAATATAGAGCGCCAAGTAAATTGAAAAGAGTAAGTAAGTAATTTGTTATTTTGAAGTAAACAACTCAAATGCCTGACGTTCGGTCGTTGCTTTTTCATTCGATGTTCGACTATTTTGACTGATCGCTGTAACTCCCTCCTTCGTCAGTAGCCGTTTCAGTCGAAGAGAGTTCTTCCGAAGTAAAACTTAAATATTATTATCAACGACAAAAGAACAATCGATGGGGAGACCGACTTCATCGTCGGCGTAGCCAGGTTTCAGAAATAGGGGAGCACAGAGACTCGCTCCTAATGACTGACATTTCTAACCCCAATTGGGGCGGGGGAGGGTTTGAGGGAGTATGGTTACATAGAGGTGTGCACGGGGACCAACTGTTGTCCCCATCCTCTCCTGTCCCCGCAAAGCTTTTCTCCATCCCCACCCCGTCCCCATTGACCTAAAATCCATCCCCACTCCATCCCCTCATCTCTTTCTTCGTCACTTCAACAGAAATAAACTAACAACATGCTTGTTAAGTTGTTATTATTATACTGTAGTAGACTTATGATGTAAAATTTAGAACATGAAATGAAATATAGCACTTCAAGTCAAGTGTAACTAATCAATAACAATCATAGTGTCAGCATTATTTAACAACCATAGCCAGCATTTTTGAAGGTCTACATTAGTATGCGCACCAGTAGTTTGCGCACTTGGGAGTTTGCGCACTAGGAATTTGCGCACCAGGGACGTACCAGGGTTAGGATTAGAGTTAGAGTTAAAGTAAACTCTCAACCTAACTCTAACCCTCACCCTAACCCTAAACCTAACCCTAAACCTAACCCTAACCCTTACCCTAACCCTGGTGCGCAAATTCCTAGTGCGCAAACTCCCAGGTGCGCAAACAACTGGTGCGCATACTATGCTACCTTTTTGAAGACCATTCCAAAACAATTGGTCATCAACAGAACTAGAGTTCGTCTGTTTTCTATTATTACCTGCCCTTCTGTTCTTAATTATCAATTACCCTCAAGTTCTCAAATAACTTTTCTAGTCTCTACTGCATTCAAGGTCTCAGTTTAGCGCTCAGTCCTTATTGTTTACCAACTGCGAACTAAAAATGGAAGTCAAGTCAAGGACTTCTTAAAAGCAACTTTAGATGTCCATGGTCAAGTGGTCCAATCCAATCTTGCCTGACCTAACAGTCCAATTTAATGGTCTTTGATTTTGAAACTGAAAGGCGTATGCCTATAGTTAGTAGCTATGCAAAAATCGGCCAACGCATGATTAAATTACAGGCTTTAACCCCGTTACCGCGGTCAATCCGCGGTAGCCATTAAATGCACTCCTCTAGTACTATGGTATGGTAGCTGCCTGGCTGGGCGGAGCTCATACGAACAATTTAGAGGGTGATATTAGAATCAAGTATTGAAATTCGACGCATATTTCGAGACAATCATCTGGTCACCCTCTGAAAATTCAGGGCAATACTTGATTCAAATCTTAAACTTCTCGGGCGATATAAAGGCCATTGGGAAATCGCCTTTTCTCCTAATTAGATACGGCGTCCTAATGCGTCTTCTGCCTCCAATTGTATTCGTCTGCACAGAGTCCCCCCTTCCATTGGCTTCGCTAAATAACATCAAGACAAAAACGCACGGTTCACTTATTCCGAATAGGGAATTTTTTGGGAGGAGGGGGGTGTCGAGTGCTCCCCCGGGGGTTCACCCTCTAGGACAGAGCCCCAACCGAAGAAACTTTGACTAATATTAGAAATAGACAGTGAACCCATTTCAAAAACCCTAATAATGTGTACAAGACAAAAGAAGTGGATAGGTCATGTTCTGAGAGAAGAATCAAACCTACTAAGAGAAGTACTAGAAGGAAAGATGAATGGGAAAGCACAGAAAGGGCGACCAAGGACATCGATGCTGGAGTGGATGTTCGACACTACGGAAAAAAACAAGTATGCAGCCCTGAAGATAAAAGCTCAAGATAGAGAGGAGTGACGACACTGGAGTGTGGAACCTGTCTTTGGACAGAGCACCTGAAGAAGAAGAATAATAATATGATCTATTGCTGATTGGTCAGAAGTTGTGCTATTTCTACACGCGTCGATTATGTTGACAATCAACTTCTCCTCTCCACGCGAAATAAATGCGCATCGGTTTTGCGCAAATTTCCCGACTGATCCGAGTCCGAATAAGGGTCAGGGCGGCGGGGGGGGGGGGAGAGAAGGGAGGGATTCCCCTCGCGGCTATTCCAATGGACTTC
>CM030856.1:20000-75705 GCA_018105865.1 Metaphire vulgaris
GCAGAGTATAAAGGTGTGCTTCAGGTGAGCATGAGGTCGATCGAAGTCGTGCGACCGGTCGGAGCACCGAAGCAGAGTGTCGAGTGAATGTGTCTCGTACTTGGACGGGTAACGACCATGATCATTGGAATCGAGTCTTGGCGTAGGCGTCCAACTAACACGTTCATCGCTTAGACGCAATGTTGTCGACCGGTGGTCATAAGCTTAATTAAAAGGTCACCAGATGTAAATATGTAGAGAACATTCGAAGGCAATATTAATTAAGGGAAAACGCGATGTGACCTTTTTTTACATGTCAACACTGTTTAACTCTCCCGAGAGTCAAATATTTGAGAAATGCTATTTTAAAAACTGACAAAGTATACATACAATTTTCTGTTTTATCCACACTGATCTTCTATCGGAATTTAAGAAAATAAAGTAAAATAGAGACAATTGTTAAATCTTCAAAAGTCACCCTCCTTCGAAAAGTCGCCAGAAAAGTCGAATTTGTCGCCAGACAGACACAAAAATCGCCAGATCAGATGACACAATCACCACATGGGCAACACTGCTTAGGCGTCGAGAAATTGGCAGCAGCGTTAAGCTGCGAAGGTAAAACGCGGGTTCATAGAAAGCCACGGCAAGCTACTCTACAGTATAGAATTATAGATTAATGGTGTAAGCCACCTGCGTCGCTGCCTGCCTAGTAACCGGAGATCAGCGCCGGACCCTTCGTGTAAGGAACGATTTTGCCTTTGCGATCGTTAACAGTGGCGGCTCCAGGATTTGACAAGTGGGGGGCCGTTGAGGTGGCAACTTCTAGGCATGGAGACCAACTATTTGTTGATAGGTATGTAGGAGTAAGTATAGGGTCCCAACAGGGGCAGTAGGGGCCCAGGCTTTCAATGGGGGTCGGGGTCACCGATTGCTTACCAGCGGATGTCAGAAGGAAGGCGATGAGACCGGACAAAGCGAAACTGGAGCGAATGATCGGCAAACGTCGTCATGGCAACGAGGACGGTGGAGAGGGTGTAGAGGACGAAGGCGACGATGAGAAGGGCCTGTGTCCTCTGATCTCCCCCTCCGAAGGACACGATGCCGAGGACGTCGGCCTCGTATCCGATGAGGACGTGGATGAGGGCCACTCGACCCCAGTCGCAGGCCATCTACAACAACGAACCAGTGGCAACACTGTCTCTCAATCAGTTGATGGACATGGCATGGGCGTGGCTAGGGGAGTGCGGGGGTAGATATGTCCCCGGGCGCCGAGATGGAAGGGGCGCGAAAATGGGGTTTAGGTAGGAAAAAGTAAAAGATAAGCATCAATATATCTGCGACGTTTTGCTTTGTTGTCATTTTGTCCTTTTTAGCTTAAGATTAATTGTAGTGACGACCTTTTTTGCTTGTAAGGGTTTTTCTGAGATTTTTTAAAGTTTAAAATTCAGGGGGGTGCCATCTCTAGGGCGCGTAGGTCGCCTAAGTAAAGCCCCATCATTAGCCAAGTATGAATCCCTCTGCTCATTTACGAAGACATTCGAATAATAATTATTATTCTGAATATAATTTCGCTTTTTTTCTTTCTCTCTCGATCAATTCGCTTGAACTGTTAATTGTGGACGTATTTATCAAAACCGATCTCTACTACTACTACTACTACTACTACTACTACTACTACTACTACTACTACTACTACTACTACTACTACTACTACTACTACTACTACTACTACTACTACTACTACTACTACTACTACTACTACTACTACTACTACTACGACTACTACGACTACTACTACCACCACCCCAACAACCACTACTACTACAATTGCCTACGTGGACTGGGGGAGTCATGCGAAAGAATTGTCACCATCCCAAGTATTGATTAATTCTATCCCATACTCTCCATTGTTAGACTGTTGTACTGCGCAGTTTCCATCCATTCGCCAGATGGAGCTGTTAGAAAGATTAGCAGGCGATGGGGGCTAGCGTGCTTCGCCATCTGGCGGTGAATTCAGTGGCAGTTGACAAAAGAAGAGGAATGGGAGAATTCGAGAGAAGTCTCTGTTTCTTTGAGATCAACTGATAAACAAAAGAAGCGCTTCTCTGTTGAATTAATTAAGAACGGAGCATTTGTCGTTTACCTCAACACCGCGTCGAAGGAAGGCTCCGTTGATCAGCTGAGGTCGTTTTCCGGTCTTCTCCTCCTCGACTCCACTCGATCGCAAATGTTGTTCACAAACAGAAATCCAAATCACGCACTCGACCGGTGACTGGTTGACGATGAGTTGCCTAGCAACCGCTCGTCCCTAGCAACCGCTGCCGGTAAACAGCTGTTGCAGCAGCAGCAGCAGCTGTTGAGCTGGGATCGGATGAAGATGCGATGAAGATCGGTTGAGAGATCGCAGATTCTGATCGGAAGTCTCAGAATAAAGACAATTCGATTGTCTCAGATATAAAAATAAAACCTAAAAGATAAGTCCTCGATCTCGTCGAGTGTTAAGTGTATCCGAGGCGATTATAAACAAAAATCAGTCGACCGGACAGACACAGAGAGTGAGAGAGAGTGAGAGAGAGAGAGACAGAGAGACAGAGAGAGACAGAGAGACAGAGAGAGACAGAGAGACAGAGAGAGACAGAGAGACAGGGACTTAAAGAGAGAAGAGAGAGAGAGAGAGAGAGAGAGAGAGTGAGAGAGAGAGACAGAGAGACAGAGAGAGAGATGGTGAACCAGGGTCATGTTAGAATAGCGTTGATCCTGGCGTTCTGTGCCTTTCAGTTGCATATCCTGACGATGTCTTTCTCTAAGTACGGACTGACGTCGAGCAGCAGGACGAGCGCCGTCGACAGAGACAGAAGTTCCGTCGTCAAGGCGTTCCTCATCATCTCCTATTCCTCTTTCACCGTCTCCCTCGTCCTCGCATCTGTCCTGGCTCACTGTCATCCGCACAGCAGTCGCCTGGTGGCCGTCTCAGCCGCCACCTTCCTCATCGTCGCCGGTGAGAGACATTCGAAACGACCCAATTAACAGGGCCTTTGCGTTCGATTTCAGCCGATGGGCGGGGCGGGGTGTCACTAAGCAGGGGCGTAGCCAGGAATTTGATTTGATGGTATATTATGTGATTTGTGATTTGTGGGGTATAAATCTCTAACAACTTAGAAAATCTTAAAAAACAAATTGAAATCTTTAAGGTAGTCTGATTGTGGGGTTATATATACCGATATACCCCCCGTCGCTACGCCCCTGTCAGTGAGAGAACTGTTAACCTTAGAGACAGGAAGTTTTTTAAAGTCAATTGACGGCGTAGAATCAGGAGGAACGAAACTCCACAATTTTATTCTCTAATTGGTTGAAAATATCCGCAGAATTGAGATTAAAAATAAAAATCGATTTTAGAATTAGAGGACAGACTAATATGTCTGTAAATTATTTCCTTTTGTTCCGGGATTCCCCCCCCCCCAAGAAACCGCGAATACTTTTATGAAAAGTTAATCTGAAATCTGAAATCCACTTAAACTATTCTGAGTCTTAAGAACACAAATCATCGCAAATTCTCTCTTAATAAAATATTAAGCTGTTAATTAATCATTTCAGAGATCGAATGAGAGAAAGAAAAATTGCGCCGCAAAAGATTTATTGGTATTTGACTGAAAATGTCAGAAGAACGCTCTTTTCCTCTGATCCCCGTAACCTCTGATTAGTGGCAGAGGGCGAACGTAGAGGGGCCAGGGTGGCGGTCAAAGTCGTATACCTGATCAATGCGTAAAACAGAAAGCACCGCTGTTCGTTTTATAATAATAAGAAAAGGAAAATCCATGTTGTCAACGGATTGGTCAAGGAACGAATTCAGCGCCGACCTTAAATGCGCCGACGACCCTTGGACCTAGTCCAAGCGACGGGTCGGGTCAGAACAAATCGGGACAGACCAAATACTTTGCTATGACGTCACGAGTCAGAGATTCTAACCAAAATAACCTCCGCGGATAGAAATTGAGAGATGGAAGCGAATTTCAAAATTCTGTTCCTTAATTAAGCGCTTCCTTTGGAATGGATTATTATCGAAAGGAAAAAGATTTGTGTTCCTAAAATCGGCGAAAAATATTAAACTGTTCGATCGCAACTGACTTCAATCGACGTTTCATCCTAGAATATTGGATACATATTAATCATTCTCATTTTCCAACCATCGATTCATTCTGCTCTCCTCTCCCTCTTCGTCTCTCTCTCTGTCTCTCTGTCTCTGTCTCTGTCTCTCTCTCTCTCCCTCTCCATATATATATATATCTGTATGTTTGTCTCTGTCTCTCTGTCTCTTCTTGTCTGTCTGCCTCTCTTTCTGTATCTCTCTGTCTCTGTCTCTCTCTCTTCATATATATATATATATATATATATATATATATATATATATATATATATATATATATATCTGTCTCTGTATGTCTGTCTCTGTCTCTCTGTCTCTTCTTGTCTGTCTGCCTCTCTTTCTGTATCTCTCTGTCTCCGTCTCCCCGTCTATCTATCTGTCTTTGTCTCTCTGTCTCTCTATCTCTCTATCTCTTTTTCTGTCTCTGTCTCTCTCTATCTGTCTCTGTCTCTGTCTCTCTATCTGTCTCTGTCTGTCTCTGCCTCTGTCTGTCTCTCTCTCTCTCTCTGACTCTCTGTTTCCGTCGATGTCTTGTGTATTTAAGGAAGAGTGTGTTTATCGGTTGTTGTGGTTCCTCCTTTACCATTTCCCCCGCCAGAGGGGTAAATATTTGCAGTCGGTTGCCTAGCAACGCCAGACAGGCGTCGTCATATTAAGTCATCGGCTGAAGACGACTTCTGATCGGCGAACAAGAAGAAGAAGAAGAAGAAGAAGAAGAAGATCAACGCAAAAGAAGCGAAGAAGGGAAGTCTCTGTCTCTGTCTGTCTCTCTCTCTCTCTCTGTCTCTCTGTCTCTCTGTCTCTGTCTGTCTCTCTCTCTCTCTCCCTCCCTCCACAGAAATCGCTTGCAAAGAGATCGATTCACCTGAGACGAAGTCTATGACGTCATAAGACGACCGCCGATCACGCCCTGTTGCACTCCAAGCGCCACAAATGCAGGACAAGGCCACCGAGGAAGACAAGGAAAGACGCGACGACCAGAAGCCAATCGAAAGAGAGAGAACACGTCACGAAAGGATTTAACTATGAGAGAAGAGACATCATGCGAACGAGAAACTCTCTAATCACGATCAAATCAAACGATATGCAACTACAAATTAAAAGTTTAATAAATAAATAAATAAATAAATAAATAATAGATCAATTATGTATTTTCTTTACACGGTCTTCCTTTAAAACATCAGTCACTGAACTCGAATCAGCATTTTCGTTAATCTCGTCGTGGATGTCAACTAATCTCCTTGCTCTCTCTATTCTTCTAAGACAGAATTTCTCTTATTTGGACTGCCACAACAACTGAAAAAATGAAAATCTCACACTGATTTTAGCCCCAGATACAATAATAACCCCTGTTCCAACTGCAAAAAATCTTAGATTTACTTTTGACTCCTCCCTACATTTTGAAGCTCACATATCTCAACTATCAAAAACCTGTTATGCTCACATTCGCGATCTTCGTCGCCTTCGTCCCTATCTTGATATTAAAACTTCTTCCACTATTGCCACTTCAATAGTTCACTCTGAGTTAGATTACTGCAACTCACTGTTTCACAATCTTTCAAAGGCTTCCATATATAAACTCCAATCGATTCAAAATGCTTTAGCTCGTGCAGTTACTAAATCACCTAAATTCTGCCACATTACGCCATTATTCAAATCTCTCCACTGGCTAAAAATAGCAGAACGCATTGAATACAGGGTGAGGTAAAAATCAGGAATAGTCACATTTCGGTTTTCATTTAGTAAAGTCCGTTTTTGCGCCACCCTGTATAAAATTATATCGATGCTTTTACTGCTCAGAGATTTCGATAGATTTTTCTTGATTTAGGAGAATTAAAAGTGGCGTCGAATGATTTACGTCTTCGTTGATCAGTGGACCACTTTCCTCTCCATCACCCTTCGCCAAGAGAGAGAGAGAGAGAGAGAGAGAGAGAGAGAGAGAGAGAGAGAGAGAGAGAACTTATTCTTAAAAGCATTTTTACGAGCGCAAAATGAAAATACCGCCAAAATATATAGATCGCAGCATTTCGTCTGTTATTATTATTATTATTATTATTGTTGTTGGTTGTTGTTGTTGTTACAGCTGGATCAGTGGTGATTGGAGTGGCTGTGTATGATAAACAAGTCTCTCCTTCGTACAATTCGTATACAACGACAACCTTCATCACCGGAGCAGCGACTGGTCTCGCCTCTGCCACCCTCCTCTTCCTCTCCCTCTGCTGCTGAAGCCCAGGTGCCACTCAGCATCAGCACACACAGGATGTCATCTCACGTCATTCACTCGTCACCTTCACTCACACAACAGACGCTTCTACCGTTCTACGTATACGACGATGCTGCTGCTGCTGCTGCTGCAATAATCATGCTTAGACACACACACACACACACACACACACACACACACACACACACACACACACACACACACACACACACACACAGTGCTTACCTACTTACTCACTGCAGTGCTTACTTACTTACTCACTGTCTGTTGGTTCTATGACGTACAGTGGGACTTTGTTAAAACGTTAAAAGCGCACAGTATATATATATATATATATATATATATATATATATATATATATGTGTGTGTGTGTGTGTGTGTGTGTGTGAGGTCACGTGATGTGTCGACGTTCCTCAACCTGAAACTTCCCTCAAGGAAATATATTTGGAATGCTTGAGATCAAAAGGAACCTCTTGCCATCACAATCATAGTTATGTGTCATTTTTAATTGTAAAAAATTAGCCAAAAAATTGCAAATTTGTCAACTCTATTGTTAGCACTCAATATAAAATAACTTCGAATTAAGCAGAGCTCATGGTAAAATACTGTTAATTTGATACAATAACGATATACAAATTGGTTGCAATTAATATTAATAATTAACATAGGCCTATATGTATTCTAATAACATTCCAAAACCATACTCCGGTGGTCTGCCATTTATATAGGCTTTGCGTTGTCATAGTCACCCGCTCAAAAGGAACCAATCATCGTCAACCAAGTGAATATAATTTACATAAATTTACATTTATATAGCGCATGCATACCAAATTTACAAAAGATACAGTGGAGCTGTAGGCCTATATTTGCTGTCTTTTATATTAAGTTCTGATGGTTGCAAAATAAAATATCAAAAATATAGGTATTTAATTCTGGAAAAATCCATTCCGGGACGTCTCATTGTCCCGGAAAGGACCTGTCCGGAACGCGGGACATTTTATTCCATTCCGGGACTGTCCCGACCAATCCGGGACACCTGGTCAATGGTGCTACAACACACGTCCCTTAGACTCAGCGTTCCTGTTCTCTCTGACCGTAATAACACAACTGCTGCGTCCTTCAAGGAATTGGGGTGGGTGCCACTGGGGGTGGGGGTTGGGGGTACAGATATGGATTTCAAATTAAATGTTGTCTAAATTTTAAATCCAATTTATTGTAATCATCGAATCTTCCCTCGAGGAACCCAACACAGCATCTCTATAGGGGCGCAGACAGAGAGGGCAAAGTGCCACCCCATGCACACATAGGCACCTCTAAGGCAGCGGTTCCCAAACTCCTAGGGGCACGCGAGATGCTGCAAAGAGGTACGCGAAAGAAATAAGCGAAAAGAGGGTTATATGTGTTTGGGGCGGACAGTGTGAAGAACCGCTGATCAAAGAAAGGAATTCTGATAAAAGAAAGACGCACAAACTAAGAAGAAGAAGACTAAACCAGATCAGTGGTTCCAGATTCACTTCGAGGGCGCACTCTTCCTGAAAGTGCAAAATATCCTAAACTTTGTCAAGAGAAGTCTCCTGATATTTCATTCTTTGTTCGTTTTAACTCGGAATCAGGCTGGATAGTTTTGAGGGAAAGAACCAGTAATTTTTTTTAGGGTTAGGGTTTTATTTTATCGCGATAAGCACTACAAATATCGTTGAAAATTACTCCGCCGGAACATTCCGACAACATTTATTAAACAGTAATATGACGAATGTGGAGGAAATGACTTCCAAGCGAATTACAGCGGTCGTTATAAGACATATTAAAATGCGACTGTCAAAGTCCCCTCTCTCTCTCTCTCTCTCTCTCTCTCTCTCTCTCTCTCTCTATCTATCTCTCTCACAATCACTTTCGTCGACTGACCATAATTAGCTCTCATCTAAAGCGGCATTTACCGGTATACAGTTAAGGCAACTGGGCGATTGGAGAAGAAGGAGAGGAAGAAGAAGAGGAGGAGGGAGAATGTTCCCCCCGTTCGAATGTCTCGTCTTTCGCCTCAAAACAGACAATAATCAATTTCATTTGACATAATTAACAGTGGAAGTTCGTCCCTCTCCCTCGATGTCCTCCTGTTTGACGTCGAAACATTCGACAATCTTCTTCACACACTCTCTGATTCCGTATTCCGTCGGTGAGTCAGTCCCTCCTTCCGTCGTTCCTCTCTCCCTCTCTCTCTCTCCCTCCTTCCGTGACTCAGCCATCGACTCAGTGCGAGCGTTAACTGGGCTCGTCGGTTCTCGGTTGATTAGAATCAGGAGGCGACTCTCCTCCTCTGATGACAACCATCCTGACAACGAGCAACACGGAGACAAGGATGGCGACAACGTCTGCGCTGAGCAACAGGACAACCGAATAGATGTCTGCTCTTCCCATGAGCAGCTGACCGGCAACTCCGGCGCAAGAGAGAAGAGCTGCGAACAAAAGAGAAAAGAGAATCCACGAAACAGACATTACAACAACAACAACAACAACAACAACAACAACAACAACAACTGTCTTCAAATTCAAACACTGTCGTTGGTTGCTGTACTTATCTCCAGTGACTCTACTCTGAATGGTTTTGCTCCTTCTTTTGGTGACCTGTGGTGAGCAAAGGAGATCGACTGAATTTTACCCTGGAATCATTATGCCACACCCCTCCCCCATCAAGCAAGGCATATACAAAGAGAATTAAACGAATTTATACATTTTCAGATCATAGATGATTAAGAAACACAAGGACTCTGTATCAAGCTATATTCCCCCATCCCCAGGAATCTGCGTTCAGGAGGGGCTGTCCTACAATTGCAGGGGGTGTCAATGTTTAGTGATCCATCTAGACTCCTTCGACCCATGCAGGGGAAGACAAATGGGCGGTGGAGGAGGTGGCGGGGATTCGATGCTTGGCTTCCGGAAAAGGAAAATACAAGTCAAAAATACGATTTCCGTTGCCATCTCTTCCGTTTTCAAACGGTCCATTCTAATTTTGTGTGGAGTCAGTTATAACTTAGTGGCTCAAGTTCCAATTTCCAAAGGTGAATTTCCCCCTTTAGAATTCTAAATGATTAGTTTTAACATCAGTCTGTTTTGGCGATAGCCAACACCACCCATGGGAAGGGGTAGGGGTGTCTGTCACAAATTGGGGGAAAGGATGTAACCTCCCGCTGATGGCGAAGGAAAATACCTGCTCTGGATTCAGGAAATGCGGTTCAAATGGAAACATTAAATTCAATGGAAGTGAAAACTGAACGCGAAATTCTCACTAAAAGAAATCACAGAAGACGTTACATTACATTACATCAGTTAAGCAGCCAGCGTCATTTCTGCTCTCTCCCTCTCTCTCTCTCTCTTTCCACCGTCGATCAAAGCGGGATCTGCTGACGACTTTTTAAGGTCATGAACTTAGTGCCTTTTGTCACGTGACCTTCGGATTATGGCCGCCATCTTTATGATATTGATTCGAGCGACGAGTTCATGACGACACAGACAGAAGGTCTTGAGCTTATTAGATGGATCAGAGATGACCATGGGTTGGGTTGGGTCAGACTTTTCCATATTTATGGTGGGTTGGGTCAGAAAATAAGTCATGGTTTAAGAAATTGCAATGTATAACGGTGGGTTGGGTTGGGTCAAGTGACTCTATTACCGGCGTGGGTTGGGTTAGAGATTTGATGGGTTGGGTTCTAAAAAAGTGGACCCATGGCCATCGCTGAGATGGATTAGACGCAGGGTTATTTCTAAAATTATCAATTTGGGTGGGGGGGTTGTCGGTAAAATTCAGGGGTCCCCTGCCAAAAAGTCTGACAAGCAAAAAAGGTCAGCCCATAGCTGAAATTGAGGATGTCGGTCTCAAATTCGGGGGTGTTGTGTGAGGGGATAATAGGGGTGTAAAATATCCTGATCAGACGTGTGCTGCATGGTGCCGCCGCCTACCGGCGAAGATGAGGAAGCAGAGGGAGATGACAGCTATTCGGTCGGAGAGTTTCATGCGAGAGATCCGAACGACGGCCACGAGCATCACTCCGATGGTGTAGAGGACGAATCCGACGATGAGAAGGGCCTCGAGGGGAACGAAGCCCCGCGGAAAGGCGATTATGAGACCGATCGACTCCGCCTCGTAACCGATCAGCGCCAGAATGAACGCCAAAGTGTGGAAGTTGTCGATGTAGACGCGCATCCTTCTCTCAGGCGACCGGTCGAAGGCTGCTGCTGCTGCTGCTGCTGCTGCTGATGCGGCGAGCTGCGTAAAAGAAAAGAAGCAACAGCCACAACTGACCAGTTAATCCTCTTTCAGTGGCGGCTCCAAGAACTCTTGGTGGTGGGGGGTAATAATGAATTTCTAGAAAGATCCCGCCAATTGTCAAAAGAATTATATGTAAACGGTTTAGAAGAAATCTGTAGCTTTGATTTATAAAACATAATGTTTAGATTATTGACAATTTATAAAAGCCATTTTAGTCAGGTTGTACAAAGTCATAGTGCAAAATCGAGTTTTCTATTGCTGGAAGCGAATTTGTCGATGACATTGTCTATGGATATACAGACATAGGATATGTCCATGTCTTTGTGGATATACATCGAGGCTAATCCGTTTAGACGGTCATCTTCCATTGAAGACGCACTTTTGGTGGGCCGGTGGGTGGAGGGAATGCATATCCCCAGTCATCCCCCAACGTGGAACCGCCCCTGTCCTCTTCTATTGACTGCGTGCATTTCTCAGATGAACTCCGTTAGAAAGAGTTCGTGGACTTTGGGTCCTGTTATAAAAGGCTTCGATGCTAAAGCAATGCGTTGGGATTTGTGCTTAGGAAGAGATTGAGATTCTCGTAGAATATCAGAAAACTCTGAGACTTCAAATCAGTTTTTTTCGTTTTCCTTCACTTTGACATTAACTAGAATTCAAACGACTTTTGAATCATTCGATGACCCGGGAGTTCAAAGGTCAACCGATGACAGGAATAATTGGAGAATCAATTGAATCAAACGAAGACCCGCGTTTAGAAAAAAACTGATTTTGTCTCAACACTAACCTAATCAGCCTCATGCTCACTACAGCCAGCTTATGGATGACCTTCGAATGACCTTCGGATGACCTCTGCATTTCCAGCTTCCACAGATATTGTTCCTTTGTGGTCTTCACTCAGAAGCGACCATCGACAGTTACTCAGCAATGGATACATTATTCTCATAAAGACATTTCTGTTTGGGGCTGAGCGTATGAGGTCTGCTGTTCCCTCTGCCAACTGCTTCTGTCTCGGCGAATGATGGGCATATAGGCACCCAACGGGTAGGGGCGTAGCCAGAAAATTGATTTGGTGGAGTATAAATTTGGGGTTATATTTTGTTATACTGTATATATAATATACGTTATATATTATATATATATATATTATAGCTGCTATGTATGCTATATATACTGTATTATATATCTATACTGATTTTGGGGGTGTATATATACCGATATACCCTCTCCCCGTCGCTATGCCCTGCCAACGGGCGTAGCATACGACAAAGGTGTGCATGATGACGTCATTGAATTAAACCTACCTGGACGCTTTAATCGACAAATGTCTTTACCTCCGAACGCCATCCCTACTGAGACCGCGACCTAAGACTAATAACAGCGGCCATTCACGAACATAATCAGCTGCAGCGCCTTTCTTCGAACTCTATCAACAACTGTTGCCTCAGAAAGTTTACAAAAAACGAGTAGAATCCAAATCCATAATAAGGCGTGTGCAGAGGTTCAATGGACCTAACTATCTGGGCAGTGAAAATTACATTTTCTAAATTTTCAGATTTATCTGCGCACGAAATCAGACAAGTTGGAGCGTTTTCTGCAGGTGTTAGACATTTCTGAAATTATGCTCAGCCTGTCGGAAATCGTATTTCTGTAATTTCGTTAAGTTAATATAGAAATGTTTGGACAGAGAGGGAAATTAAATTCAGCGAAAAATAATTGGTAGAAGAGTAGCAACGGCTGCGTTCTTTCGAAGCCTCGCTCCCGATCACCAGCACATTCAACCGCCCGATGAACCGGTCACTGATTCAGTGGCCCTACTTTTCCTCGTCTACTGAAAATTCCGTAGAAACGGCAGTTTCGTTTATCCCGTTGCCAAGCAACGCGTCACAAGCGTCGTCATGGCAATCGATTGAACGAATCGCTTTGTGTTCTTATATTTAGAGAAGACCTGAAGACGACGATTGTTATCCAGCGTCTTCGTCGCTTGCATTGTCTCTTATTGTGTTTGATGCTGGAAACTAAACGACGACGTCGCCTTCAACGGTCAATTAATCTCTGCGTCTTTTTGGATCCTTTATTATGGAATTCTTCATTTTATTATTATTATTAGTAATTTCTACTCGTAACTGCGTTAAATTTCCAATAAAAATATATATTCAACGAGATGGAGGAGTCTAACTCTCATCCTCTTTCTCCTCTTCAGTTGCTCTGCATCTGCAGATGGTGATGGCTGGAGCAGCAGCAGCAGCAGCAGCAGCCCTAGCTAACATCTCGTCAGCGTAAGTAGCCGTTGTCATCTTAGACGACAAAGTCCTTGAATCTGTTGAGATTCTTTGGACTGGAGCGGCGCTGAGGGCGACGAATGACCTGACAAGATCTCTGCCCCTCCCTCCCCCACAACTGGGTTGACGATCAACCCCTCGTCATGTCTTCCTCCCCCCTCCCCCCGGAGACCTTCGCTCGGTCGAGGAGGGATTGCTATCAGCGGGCGTCGTTGGTCTCCGTCGTAATCGTCGATGTGACTGCAGGGGAACAGCAGGGCGTCTGCCTTCGTTTCTCAGTTCTCCGGTCATTGGTTGTTCCTTGAGGTTCCGTTGCCTCTTCGTCCGTCCCCCGAAGGACCGCGCGTCCTCTGTCTCTGATGGCGTCAGACATCACGCCCCGGGCGACCTTAAATCCACAGAAATTCCTCCTCCATCAACCGCCGGAGAATCAGTTAGGCGAGGATATCGCTGTCCTGCTGATCGGCACCTGCGTGGATATGGTTCGTGGATTTCATCCGCAGATCGGAATTCCCTCGTCAGAGGTCGTTTTCCGGTGGCGAGTTTAAGGATCACGTGATGTCCACTGTCGACGTCCTAGACGGTGGAAAACCCGGATGAGAAAGGAGGAGGAGGAGGAGGAGGAGCCAGACGGCCGTCGTCTTTTGACGGACGCGTCTAAAGATTGACCAAGTCCGTGTTTGACAGCGCATGCAGGGGCTTTCACGTTGCTTCGGCTTCTGTCGCCGTTTTCATTGCAATCGTCGTCCACGGGAGTGAAAGAGAGAAGGAGGAGGAAGAGGAAGAGGAGAAGGAGAGGGAGGAGGTTTCGAGTCGCTTTCTTGGACGAGTATTCGTCGTAGTCTGTTCTTTTCTCTTCTCTTTTGACTCTTTGGTTAGCGTCGAATGACTCCTTCACTCTTCCACAAATCACTTCTACATGTTGCATGAAGACGATCTCAAGAAGAAGCAGAACATTCGCCGTCCACTCTTCGTTCGTCTAAATCACGGGCCCATGGAGAAGTAGGGCCTAGACCCACGGAGAACTAGGCCCACGGAGACCTAGGCCCACGGAGAACTAGGCCCACGGAGACCCAGGCCCACGGAGACCCAGGCCCACGGAGACCCAGGCCCACGGAGACCCAGGGCCCACGGAGACCCAGGCCCACGGAGACCCAGGGCCCACGGAGACCCAGGCCCACGGAGACCTAGGCCCACGGAGACCCAGGCCCACGGAGACCCAGGGCCCACGGAGACCCAGGCCCACGGAGACCCAGGCCCACGGAGACCAGGCCCACGGAGACCCAGGCCCACGGAGACCCAGGCCCACGGAGACCTAGGCCCACGGAGACCTAGGCCCACGGAGACCTAGGCCCACGGAGACCTAGGCCCACGGAGACCCAGGCCTAGACCCGTGGCTGTCATTTGTAATTAAAATCTTCTCTATAGTGAGTAGCGAGCAGGGGGGGGGGTCGGTGGGTAGGCGGTCCCGGGCATCCATCGAATTGTCTCGGCGAACATTTTTCGCTTTTGTTTAAGACCAAACACCGAGGTGGATGGAGGGTGACATCCAAGTGAAACTTGGCTCTCAGGCGGCCTCGGCGTCCATTATATCTTGGCACCCCGTGCACTGCCTATATACACAGCTAATGATATTTATGATATTTTAATTCCTTCTTGGCCCACCCATGGGGGGCCAATCGGCCCACGTGGTACAATTCACTGAATAAAATCGACTCTGTTGTTGACCTTTGACGACTTTGTGACCAGTTTCTGGTCATCGAAAGGGATGCATTCTAATGTTACTTCCTTGCAGTGGCAGAAAATGTAAAATTGTTCGTGTGAATCACCGTCCAGTTGACACTTACCTGTCACTGACTTCACCTTGTTCTTCACCTTTCTTTCATCATTTACCTTAGCTGAAGAGCTGTTCAATTATCACGATATCACATATCAAGGTGCAATGCCTATTAAGAATCAAGGTGAATTGCCCCCAGAAATGCAACCTGTTAGACGGTGTTCTCGGGAATAAAGAAATTCGAGCGATTAGATTCGATTTTCACATTCATTTAGGAAATGCTTGTCATCTGCAGATAGGAGACAGAATCTGTCTCGTAATCTATGAACCAGAGAAGAACTTTGCTGAGAATCTGGCATTCCTTGGTCTCTCTCTCTCTCTCTCTCTCTCTCTCTCTCTCTCCCCTCTCTCTCTCTGTGTTTGTGCGTATGTCTGTACGTGTGTCTGTCAAGGGCGCCCGCACATTAGGGAAAGAGGGGGCACTTGTCCCTTGGAAAATGCAAATATATAGGCCCTATTTTCACATTGAAGTTTGAAAACCTTGCTAAAATATTAACCTTGACCATCGTGCTAAAATGTGTTTTGTCGCTCCTGAAAAATTTCTGTGGGCGTCCCTGGTGTCTCTGTATGTATGTGCAAATGTGTTTGTTCGTATGCGACCTTTGGTGGTGTCACGTGACTGATATGTCTAATCAGTATTTCTTTTGTGCCTCGACGGCGTTCTGGGAAATCTGAGGACTAGTTTTTTTCCAACATTAAATTCATATTATTAGAAAATTTAGAATTGTCTCTTTTTCGTGTCATTTTTCGAATTTCTGATTACACAAGTGACATGACTTTGATGATCTTGCTATGATCGCGTTATAATAGTAACTGTAGGGTCGTTACGCCATATTGATAACAATCGACTTCCGCCTATTGCGTTTAAAGAAAATATCTTCTAAACAAAAAAAAGTCCTGCGTGTTTAATGCGAACGTGACCTTGTCGCGCACCCGATAGCAACCTTCGCTCTGACGCAGCGACTCAGGGGACTTCGGCGCTTATAAGCGCACTGGCTAACTTCTTAAGGACTATTTAGAATTATTAATACTATTATTATTATTATTATTATTATTATTATTATTATTATTATTATTATTATTATTATTATTATTATTATTATTATTATTATTATTATTATTATTATTATTATTATCTCATATCCTTCACCCGCTCCCTTTAGAAAATATATCTCTGACCTCGCAGATGATCAAAGCAATATAAAAATACTATAATTAATCTTCTGAAGGTTACAAAGTTTAAAATGCTTAGTAGTTATACAGACGCCAGCGAATGAAAGAAAGAAAAAGAAATGTCTAGGCAGAAAATCTATCTCTCTAGTAAATGCTCTTGCAATACTCCTTTTAACATCACATGTAGAGTTCTACAGAAAGTTAAGCAAAGTAAAATAAGGAAGTGAAAAATAAGCAGTTACAAATAAAATAATCGACTCTTGATCGGCGCATTCTAATTTCTAATGTTCATGCTAATCAATCGTTTTCAAAGAAAAAGCGATTTAAACACAAATAATTTATTTGTGTAGTAGTATTTGTAGAAGTAGTATCTGCAGTAGTATTTATTAATACTTAATTTATCGAAAATAAAACACTTAAATTTACGCTAAAACAACCACGCAAAATGCGCAATATATATAGGGATTATAGGCATATATATATATATATATATATATATATATATATATATATAGACCAGGCCCACGATCAGCCTCTACCAGTCAATACCAGAAATCTCGTCTTCGGACAGTCATGGGGCAACGAGCCTTCTCGTACGCTGGACCCCATATATATATATATATATATATATATATATATATATCATCATCATCATCATAGTTGCTTTCTGCCAGCTCATTAGCGGCAATAGCTAGACACAAAACTTTTCCATTTATCTTTTTCCGTTGTTAATCTCATTCCATCTATTATTGTCATTTGATATCTTTCAAAGTCTTCTTTGATGTTATCCATCCACTTTTTCCTGGGGTCTTCCTCTTCCTCTTTTTCCTTCTTTGTATGTGTAGAGTGCTTTATATGGGAGTCTGTTACTGTTCATTCTATTTACATGTCCATACCATCTAAGTCTTCTTCTTCTGATTTTATCTATTATTGTCTCTTTCATTCCCAGTCTTTTCCTGATGTCTTCATTTCTTATTCTTTGTAATTTACTTACTCCCAATATCTTTCTCAAACAACTCATTTCTGCCACCAATAGTCTGTTTTCATCTGCTCTTTTAATATCCACGTTTCTGATCCATAAAGCATTTGTGGAACAATGATAGTGTTGTATATTTGAATTTTGTGTTGATCTTTATTTCTTTAGCATTCCAAATATGTCTAAGTCTTCCCATTGTCTGTAATCCTTTGCTGTTCTCTTTTTAATATCTTGTTCATGTCTTCCATCGCTTGATATTTCTCTCCTCCCACATATGTGAAATTCTTTACTTGTTCGATGTTATTTCCTTCTACTGATATGTGTATCATTTTCTCTCTTTTTTGTTGACTGCCATGACTTTAGTTTTTGCTGGATTAATCCGGAGTCCAAATCTTCTGCTTGTTTGATTTACTTGGTCTGTAAGCCTTTCTAAACCTCTAGCACTCTCCGCTAGTAAGCTTACATCGTCTGCAAATTTAAGGTTTGATATATTTTCTCCACTACAATTCACTCCAATGTTTAGATTCTCAGTTGCTATTTTAAAGATTACTTCTAGAATTATTATAAAGAGAGATGGAGATAGCACGCATCCCTGTCTATTCCCGACTTCTGTTTTAAACCATTCTGATAGGTCTTTATCAACTTTTACTGCACTTTCCATTTTCTTGTATATTGCTTGTATTAGATTTATTAGTTTCTCTTCTATACCAATGTTTCTCATAGCCTGCCATAAGCCTTCGTGCCATACTGAGTCAAAAGCCTGTTTGTAGTCGATGAAATTGATGTATACAGTTTTATTTGCCTCTGTGTATTTTTCTATCAGTTGTCTTAAGGTAAAGAGTTGGTCTATGGTACTTCTTCCAGGTCTGAATCCTGCTTGTTCTTCTCCCGTTATCTTTTCTATATAACTAACACCAAAATGAGACAGACTCAACAGTGCTCCAAGAAATACCAAGCACGAATATTCAGGAGACTTCATCCAACATCTTGAAAGAGGAAGTACAACAAGCAGTGAAAGAACTCAAGCGAAATAAAGCCCCTGGCATTGATAATATAACAACTGAACTAGTGAAAGCAGGAGGAGAAACACTTACAGACACCCTGTATGAACTAATTAATAAGATCTACTACAACGAGACAGTGCCAGATGACTGGACAAAAGGAATTATCATACCAATATACAAAGGAAAAGGAGACAAAGAATTATAGTGATAACTATAGAGGAATAACTCTGCTCAGCATACCAGGAAAAGTCTTCACAAAGATTATACAAAAAGAATCAGTAGTTATATATATATATATATATATATATATATATATATGGTGTCGATATATAATGTCTATATATATATGGTATACTATATATATATATATATATATATATATATATATATATATATATATGGTATATATATGGTATATATATATATATATATATATATAGTGGCGTAGCCAGGATTTCGGAAGGTGTGGTTTTGGTTTTGACTCTTGGTCGAAACCAACTTTCGAAAAATCTTGACGTTTAAAAAGCGGGACCCCTAAGATGCGCGGGGCCCCTAAGATGCGCGGGCACTGTGTCCGAATTTTTACATGTAAAGACGCTCCTGCTCCAGGTCTTTCTGTCTCTTGCCATGTGTATTGCTTCTTCTAAGTTCAGATTTTGTTAAATTCCAACATCTTCTTTTATATTATCTATCCATCTCTTAGCTTGTCTTCCTCTACTTCTGTTTCCCTCAATATGACCAATATGACAGTGCAGAGCTCTCCTCAGAGGCAGTCTTTCTCTTCTCCCATTCTTGTCACATGTCCAAACCACTGTAGTCTTCTCCTTCGAATTCTGTCTATTGCCGTGTCCTTCATATTCATTCTTCTTCTGATTTCTTCATTCCTGATCTTATCTCTTCTTGAAATTTCCAGCATTCTTCTTAAACATGCCATTTCGAAGGTAAGTATCTTTCGTCTTCTTTCTTCATCTTCCAGCATTCAGATCCATACATCAAGATCGGCAACATCGTTGTCTTGTATACCGTAGTTTTTGTGTCTATGGCTAACACTGTTGACGTCCAAATTTTAGTTAATTTCCCAATGGGTCATTATTATACACTATACCCGGTCTTCCAAAGTCTACACTGACCATTCTGCATCGCGTACAAAATGCTGCTGTACGTCTAGTACTCCACCTGAAACCTAGAAACCACCAGAGATGTAGCAAGTACACAATACTTCAAGTACAAGTACCTGGGTCTAAAGCAGTGTTTAATCTAGGTCGTTTCCGGGGAGAAAATCGCCCTTTCCCCCCGGAAATTTCAAATTCCCCCCGGAAATTTTGGAATACTGCATGGACTAACAGCGGCCCCTAGCAGATTTCCCCCGGCTTTGTCAGTTTCCCCTCCCCGGTTTTTTGAGTTTCACCCCACGGAGTCCAGGAGTCTAGATTAAACACTGGTCTAAAGTACGAGTTCAAGTACATGCATTCCAAAAACTTCGAGTACAAGTACAAGTACCTGGCCTCCAAGTACAAGTACTGAAAATTTGTGCTCGACTGCAACTCAAGTACAACCGCCATTGGTAGACCAGGCCTACGATCAGCCTCTACCAGTCAATACCAGAAACCTCGTCTTCGGACAGTCATGGGGGGCAACGAGCCTTCTCGTACGCTGGACCCCATGCCTGGAACGCCCTTCCACCAGCGCTACGGAACATAAAGTCGCCCGTCGCTTTCCGTAAACATTTGAAGACACATCTGTTTAATTGTGCTTATAATTATAATTGACATTAATTGTAATGCGCTTGCTAACATTAATTGATTAGGCGCAATACAAATAACTAGTCGTTTCTCCTCCGTCTCGAACGGCAAAATTCGGCGAGAGCCGAGAGGTCGTTCAAGTGCGGAAACCCCGGCCACGTGACTAGAGAGTCCAATTTTGAATCGTTCGCAAGGAAACTTAAAACTTATTTCTTCGAGACCTCGTCTTAGTGTAAAGCGCTCTAGCCTTTGACTTTTCGTTCATGGTTTTGCGCTATATAAATTGACTTTTTAACCTAACCTTCATGATCTGATGCCAATAATAATAATAATAATAATAATAATAATAATAATAATAATAATAATAATAATAATAATAATAATGAGTAGATGAAGAAGAAGAAATCATACTAAAGCACTTAAAAATCTAGTTAATAATAATAAAAATAATAATATTATTATTTTTACTCCAACTAGTGCTTTAAAATGATTAATGTAGGCTACTCCTTGTTGCTAGGTTAACTCTTACATGATCAGTGTGCTTATGAGTTATGTTCTAACTTCTATAATGGTTTGAGTTGGAAATAAACTCTGTTAAATTATTATTATTATTATTATTATTATTATTATTATTATTATTATTATTATTATTATTATTATTATTATTATTATTATTATAAACGTCTGTTCCTTTCGCGTCATTATTATTATAATTATGTCTTGAAAGTTCCTCGGAAGGCGGCAGCGTTAAATCTCTGGAGTGTCACTGATATTCGCTGTAGCAGAAAGGATGTTTCTCTTTCGTCTCCGGATTGACGCTTAAGAAGACCGCCGACTTCCTTTAGGAAGCGGAGACCTTCTTCGTTGATTGGCCCCATCGTCTCCAGAGCCAGAGGGATGAAATGGTACTGCCCAGACAGTTGAAGGTATTTGGCCGTTTTCCTTTCGGCTGCACGTTCGGCTGCAGCACCCGCAGTTGATGCTGTCTGATGACAGTAGGAAGCGGCGAAAGTGTCTGCGACCGTAACGTCCCAGATAACGCATTTTCCTGTCCTCCATGGGATGAGAGTGCAGCCATCCGGTCGTTTTCCGTCGGATCTTGAAAGACCTGAAGGTTCCTTTGACGACGGGAAACCGGTTTTATCAGCGAACGACATAAGATATCGTTCAGGGCGGCGTGGCGGGCGATTCGACCAGGTCCTAGCCGACAGGAGAGACCATGGTGCCCATCTTGTTCGACTAGAGTACCGCAGGGACAGCTGTGTGGCATGCACACTGCACAGTGTCGTTCCGAGTCGTAGACCAGCTGCTACACGCACTGATTCGTTGTCAAGTCTGAGGCCACAGTTGCTGATAGGCAGTGCAAAGAGCCAGTCACCTGAGTGTTGTGATGTCACTGCGTTCAATCTAGCTCTGTCGATGTGACTTGTCTGGCTTGAAAACAAGCTGGAGAATTCTTTCTCGATCAGTGGATTGTCCCATTGTGATTGCTGATGTTGCTTCTCTATGTTCGGCGTTTGCAGGCTGGTGATACTGCACCATTCTGCGGTTGCCGATGACAGACGTTCGTCTTCCGACAGTGGAGTACCTTGAAGGATGGCGGACTGTAGTGACGCTGTGCCGGCGGCGGAAGCCAGAAAGGCAGGAAGTGCCAGCGGTGACACGCGTCGAATTCCGAATCCTCCATGTCTGATTGGAAGAGAAGCCTGAATCCACTGAGAATCCGATAATGAAATGTTCAACACGGATGACAGGCATTCACGAAGCATGTTGTCGAACTTTTCAAGCAACGGATGTTGCATACACGGTGCCGCTCTTAGAGTGAAGAGCATTCGCTGAAAACCAAGCGAACAACGGAGGATGATAAGCGCCTCCTGGCTGTCCAATAGCGGCATACGTGAAAATCCTACTGAAAGTTTTGAGATGATTGACTCCAAAGCATTTGTCAGGGCAGCACCTGTTGATAATGGTGCTCCTAACAAGCATGCGTCATCCGGATTGGTAAGAGTGAATAGATTCAAGGGATGTGTAGTTGTCGATTTCGAGATAATTTCGCATTTGCTGATGTTCAAACTTAGGCCGATTGTATTTGCCTCATCCTTTAGAATTTCTACATCCTTTGCCACCACAGTGCTTGCTCCTCCAAGGCTTACGTCATCCAGATATCCGATCACTAATGGAGATTTCAGACGCATTAGCAGTTGTTGTAGTGGCAAACAGAACAAAAGGGGGCCCAGTGGGTCACCTTGCTGCGCACCTCTTTGGGAAGTGATTGAGAATTCTCCAAATTTTAGAATTGACGGCTTGCTATAGGCCAGGTGGCAATAAGGGTAAATGTCCGGAATGTGTGAGCATACGGCTGAGAGCATAGCTGCTCGGCTTAAGCTGTTGAAGGCGTTGCTAAAATCCAGTTTTACTAGCACTTCGTCATCGTGCATCTGTTCGACGAACCGCCTCGCTGAGTGCACAGCAGCTTCGCAACCTCCAGGAATGCCAACACCGAGTTGCTTTGGCGCGAAGAAGTTGCAGAGCTGGCAAATGGCGTACGTGTTGGCACATTTCGAAGCAAGCCGTCGCCAATAGTACCCGATGGCTATTGGCCGGAGACCTCCTGTCTTTTTCTGGAGTGCCATGAGTGTTCCTCCAAAAAGCACAGGAGACACCGGTTCTGGGCAGGTGCCTTTCAAAAGGAGATTGATGAAGGAAGTCAAGGACGAAAGCAACATATTGCCAGCTTCTTTGCATTTTATAAGCGACAGAATGTGCTGCGGACGAATACCGTCAGTCCCTCCGGCTGATCCTGGCGGAAAAGAGCGGATGGCCTTCAGCATATCATCATCATGTGATGCCTGGAAGACAGTCGAAGGCAGTTGCTGTGAAGGCATTGATTCACTTGCCTCTGGCTCTGGATGTTTTGTTAGCAGCTCTCTCAGTCTATCTCTGTTAGGCAGAACTGGTTCATCCTCTGAACAAAGAATTCTTACAGCAGCACGAATATTGCCCTCTTCCAGGTTTGCAGACAGGGCAGCTGCAGTTTTTTCATCCCTTGAAAAGATTCTTCGAGAAGTGTCAAAATGACCTGAAGATTTTACTGTGGTGAGCATGAAATCATTGGAAAACGAAGTTTCTGAGAATACGGTAACATTTTTCTTAATTCGAGTTGACAGAAGCTGTCTTTTACCGCCTCTCTTAGGTACGGGGAGGATGTATTCGCCAAAATGAAAAAGTTTCGACCACAGATTGCAGTTGTCTGGGTGGGCCACGATGTCATCTAAAAGTTTGCTTAATGCCTCACTCACAGAAGGACGTGCGCTTGCTGGTATGTGCCTCAAGAGTCGACCTGAAACGCACGGATGTGACAGCAGAGTGCTGTCAGTCGAGCTTTCGGCGTTGTCTACTTTCTGATCAGCGATCTTATCTGAATCTGGTCGGTTGGAAAGTTCCGCGTTCTTACGTTGGTCGACGGAGGAATGTAAGATGGACGCTGGCTCTCTGTGTGACCCTGGGCAAGGGCTGTTGCGCGGACCATGTCTATGAATTTAGACCGTCACGGTTGTGTAGTTGCCTAACTTGGTGACACACATTGCAAATGCCCTTCGCTTTTTGTAACGACTGCGAAGTTGGCCACGGTTGGTCCGAAGGCAAAGACATTTAGCGACGGGAGACGTCTAACTGGAGACGACGACGACGACGACGTCCACAGAATGTTTACGAATTGCGGCCATTTTTAACGGTGAAGTTAGGCAAAGATTTCACGCTAAATTTACGAAATACCGACCGAAAATTACAACAGCGTACTGGTAGGCAGGTCGACAAAACGAAAATCTCCGATAGTATACGTTTACTGAATGAGAATAAAGGTCGCAATTCGAAATAAATAGATAAAAATCCACGACTCAACGGAATATCAACTGCCACGCTGCAGCGCCACCTACCGATTATTATTATTATTATTATTATTATTATTATTATTATTATTATTATTATTATACTGTATCTCCATAATAAGCGGTTGTTGTCATCGCTTACTGTTTAACATAGGTCCAGCCTGGTAACGCAGTCAGACTACAAACGGCTCGTATAAGAGCACACATTCCTTCGTCCGAATAGGAAAACCCAAAGCAATGTCGTTCGACGTAATTGTCGCAGAGGAACCGACAGGTAGTCCAGGAGACTGCACTGGACACAAGGATTACGTCCGGATCCATGCATATCCCGATCGCTCTACGATAGCTGTAGCTCAGCTGCTGCTGCTGCTGCTGCAGCTGCTCCTGCTGTGGATACTCGACGATGGCTGTGACGTTGATGTCCATCTCGAAGCGAGTGAAGAGCGGCCTAAGGTCGACGTCGTTTAGGCTGTAGACGAGGTCCGTCAGTCCGTCGAACTGATCCTTCTTGATCCGCTTCCTTTGCAGTTTCACGATGGCGATTCGTCTCGGGTTCTTTCGATTCGTCGGGTCTCTTCCGTGCGGGATGGTCGTGTAGCGACCGACGACCGAAGGCATTCGGTAGATCGGCCACAGCTTAGACACTCGCGCCCACATGTCGTCGTCTTCTCCGCCCCATCCGAAATACTGCAGCGGATAGCCGTTCACCTGGCGAAACATGTCGGGCGTTATGGCGACGACGCCACCAAACGACAGATAGCCCTTGTAGCGGAACTTATCCAGCGCCCGTACGTAGTGTCGCGGCGTCGGTCCGCCGCACCGGAACAGCGCCCGGTCGTCTTCCAGGAGGAGGTCGACGTCGTGGAAGACGACGCAGTCGAAGGCAAAGCGCTTCGTCGCCTCCAGGAACCCGGCGTCCATCGTGGCCGCCTTGTTGAAGAGCATCGGTCGGCGCTGGTCGACGACGAAGACGCGGAAGTGAATCATCTGACGTTTGAGGACGGGAAAGAGATGGCGCAGCAGGACGCGCAGGTGACTCTCCCGGTCTCGACACGGGATGATGACGGCTACGCGGGTGCGAGGGACGCAGTCCCTGGGGCTCCACTCTCCACCGGACCGGACGTCGTCGTCGTCGTCTCCTTCTCCTCCTCCCACGAGTTCCTCGATCGCCGCCCAGTCGTCGTCGTCGACCATGTTGATGGGGATTCTTCCGCGAAGACCGCTTGGAACGCAGGGGCACCAACCGACGACGCTCGTTCTGTTGGCGATCATCGCTTCGCACCAATTCTCCTCCATCCGGTGATAGTCGAGAACCTGACGCTCCTCATCAGCTCTCAGTGGCCTCGAAGTGACAATATCATTATTATTCATCCGCGTATTATTGTTCGGCAGCGGCGTTAATGCTCCTCCGTTGGTCGAGTTCTGTTTTAACTTCGCCACAGTTACTACGAAGATGATCGCCAGAAGTGCTAATAGCAATCCGAAGACAAAATGGCGGCCGACTTTTGTGAATCCAACGAAGAAGAGCAGTTTCTTCATTTCGTTTCTCTTCTCATTTCGTTTACGACGACGACCATACAATTACTCTGTTGCGAAGGAAAACACATATGCTAAGAGAGAGAGAGAGAGAGAGAGAGAGAGAGAGAGAGAGAGAGAGAGAAAGAGAGAGAGAGAGAGAGACCACTATAGCGTGCGCGCTTTGCGCTATAGGACTCATTGTCGACGAGAGTTCTTCTTGAGCTGTCAGCGGATGAGTAGCTGAGTATTATCGTATGACAGAGTCAGTCGTGAAGTTTATAAGGACGGGACAAATAGGGACAGAGACAACAACACTTGGAGAGATCGAACACACGCAGAATAAACAGGACAGCGGACGACGTTCTACTCAAACCGCGGCCCGCGGTCCACAGTCCGGACCGCGAGGACGTTTCCTGTGGACCGCCCCAGCTTTCTGCGTCTGAGAAATTTCGAGCCTGTAATATTGACTTAATGACTTACTGTTGTCACTGCAATCAAGCAGCCTCGTTTTCATTGGTCCCCAATCATCTCATTGTTAATTAAGTATGATGGTGATTGGACAGATATCTGGAGTTCAGTATTTGCAAATGTTAAACAGGCATAATTAATATTTGGGCCAACTTTGTTCCAGATTCTTAGTAGACCTAACCTGCAACCCAGAAGTTAGAAATTTCTGTCCTGACAATTGCTTGTATCCATTATATATATATATATATATATATATATATATATATATATATATATATATATATATATATATATATATATATATATATATATATGTGTGTGTGTGTGTGTGTGTGTGTGTGAATCAGCAGTTTCTGCTAAAATGAACATTATTAAATTGAAACATCACCGCAGGGTTATAACAGATCAACGCATGCAAAATGCACGTTCGTATCGATCCGACTGCATGTTATTCGCCTGATTTGCGTTTAGATTATGCAGTCGAAGAGACAATTTCACGCTATAGTCACTGAGTACAATACAGTGCGTAGAGGGCTCTCTGCAAAATGTGCGTTAGGATCTCTGCTTTAGTTGAAAATTTCCGATTCAGCTAAAATCTATTCAAGAATAGTTTTGTTTTATGTTGCCTCGAGTCACTTATAACAGTCTATTACGAGGACCCGCATAGTTACTCGTAGTTGCCTATAGGGCCTACTATGTCGTAATTCAACGGTAATTGTCACAGGAGGAATAACTGGACTTGCCTTGTAACTGGTGGACATACACGAAGAACGATGGAAGACTGAACGTGGACCGCCTTTAAGAAGTCCGAGTAGGCTATCTCTGTTCAACAGCAACACGCACGCTAATAATAATAAAAATACTTCCTCCTCTACTACTCTACTGTCTCTCTACATTGCCATCGGAGAGGCGTAGCGAGGGCATCCGGCATCCCCCCCAGGCCAAAACATACTGATGGCGCCCCTTCAACTTCCGAAAAATCTTTTCAAGCAAAAAGTCACTTAATTATTTCACTAGGAGTCGAGTGATATTAAGACGTAGGCTATTTACTTTTTCTGTTTGCTTTTTGTTGCTGCACTGATCCAAATCCCGATTTTGCCCCACCTCACCTCGGCGCCCGGGGGCGACGGTCTTTCCACACCCTCTTCGCCACGCCCATGCGTCGTCGTCTGACCTATATACAGAGATTCAGTATCTGGCTTCATCAGCGTCCAGAAAAATTTTTCCAGGGATGCAAAAGAGAAATTTTTCCAGGGATGCAAAAGAGAAATTTTTCCAGGGATGCAAAAGAGAAATTTTTCCAGGGATGCAAATGAGAAATTTTTCCAGGGATGCAAAAGAGAAATTTTTCCAGGGATGCAAAAGAGAAATTTTTCCAGGGCTGCAAAGTGGGCGAGTGATCCTCACAATTCACAAAAATTTGGATGTGAGGGTCCATAAGGCATTGGACCCTCACAAAAATCGGAATGAATCTATATTGTATACCGTTGTATGATAATTATTTAATAAATGGTTGTGCTGGATAGATTAATTATCAACACGTAGATATTATCAGCAAATGGTATTTTGGAACATTAATAAGTAATAAAAATTATGTTAAAAGGGTTAGGGTTAGGCACAACAATTAACGGGTGCACCATCACAACTTTTACTACAGATGACGCCACTGCTAAGAGAAATTCACGAACATTAGAATTACCTGTGTCTTTATTGTTCAAACTGAAACTAAAGACAAAATTGAGAAACGGTGCTTAAAATGAGGCACATTGTTTGATTTACTATCTGGGAAATTTTCGATATACCCTATGGACTTAGAGCATAGCAACAGCAAATCCTTTTCTTCTGAGTTGATGTGTCGGCTTACTCTAGTCGTATTGTTTGCCTATTAGAGGGTGGTGCAAAAAACCGGACTAGTCACATAATAGGTTTGCATTTAATATAGTCAGTTTTTTGCCACCCTGTACAGTATATTGTATGCTACTGAAGCCACTTATCCGAAAAAGAGCACTTTAAATAATTTGGATCGTCTAGATCAGCGGTTCTCAACTTTTATAGTATATCGCGACCCTTTTAATTCAATTCCCCATGATGTGGCGACCCCCAACCGAAAAATTATTTTCGTTCATACTATCACCACGCGGGATTTCGGCTATTAATGAGTTACAACTTATCTTGCGAGAGGTATGACATTACTGAATCTCTAATTCACACTACTCGAAACCCGCACGATGATCTCTTGGAACACTCGCTCAAACACAATCCAATAAACCCAAAGACTTCCTTTCTCAAAATCAAATAACATTTATTAAAAATCTCTTAACTAAACACTCATCAACATAACGTTCAGGTTAGTAAGGCATGGATCTGTTTGTTACTGGAGAATGTTCAATATACTAGAGTACAGCTTAAAACTTGACTGTACATAATTATATAATTATATTAAATTGACTTGCACGTAGTTGTTCATAGCGTTCAGGAAGGTAGCAGAATAAACGTCGGTCATCAGTTCTGTTGCATGTTGTCGAACCCTGGATACGCCATCAGACCTTGGACGATTCGGAACCAATTCACGGTGGCTACGTTCTTGAAGACCCGCAGACGTGACGACACTCTCTCGGACGCTTTCGTCGACTGTGGACGAGGCGGCGGTTTCGTAGTGACGCCCACGACGAATGTAGACAAGACGCCCTTCGTAGTGACGCCCTCGTTGTCTATTCGCACGTCGACTGGACGACCGGAACGATGTTTCGTCTCGAAGTATCGACTGAGTAGAGACGACGACTCCACATAGTAGATCGAGAAGTTGCCCGGTTCCAGTAGACTTCCGCTTCCATGAGACTCGATCCGGTTGAGGCTAAAACTGCTTTACAACGCACTGGTTATATACCTTTTACCTAGAACATTCTAGAACTATTGGTCAGCCATGCATGACGATGCGCACGGCCCTAACTGCAATGTTGACCCACTTAACTAAAGACCAGAATTTTCCATTTTAACAAACCACACACGCATACATACACACATTCACTGCCATATTTCCCTCTACCTTAATTAAGACAACGTCTCGTTGTCTAGAAATCCATTAGACAAAGAGTAACTTAACTATGTACTTAACTAACAACACATTAATCAGTATGCATAATATACTCAATACTTGTACTCGTTAAAGAGCAACATCAACATAATCTATTAATCTTATACACCGTTAGATATGGTTAGCAACTTATCACTATGCAAGTCACTATAATTCACTTGCACATTCTAATATCATACACTAATTATTAATTACTCATTATAACACTTAACCAACTATCACGAGATTTGGTATTCTTGGTATAAAAACTCCATAACAACTTACACAAAATCCCTAACAACCACAAACTCCACAACAACCACTTAAATATCGAGAACTGGTATCCATGGTATAAAGAATTCTCTATAAACTCTATTCAACACTCAATAACTTTAGACAGCAACGACTAGTGGTAATCAACAATAAGTCGATAAATTGCTATTCTGAATTTCATCACCCAACACGTGACCACAAGGACGGCCGTACCCTATGATCCGCTAAAGATGACAAATTCCAGGTCTAAATAACTTATACAACACAACCCTTAATTACTATCTTACGACGCTTCCTTACTCTACCTGTCAGTGTACGACTTAAATGATAATCATGCTTCAACTTATCCGACAAATTACATTCAGGTTCCCACGTGATGCTTCTTGGTTGAACTGCCCACAAAATCTTATAATGTCTTACTCCATTAATATTCTTACACGCTAATACTTTCTCAACATCAGACCATTGAGAATTAGAATCCTTAAAATCATCAACTAAAACAGAATCCTTCTTAACTAAATCTGTACAATCAACTGAATTATCAACAGTTGTCTTAGGAGAAATATTAATATTTACATCCAACTTTGTTTGATCCTTATCAAAAGGCGTTGAATCCTTACTTGACCCCCCTGTAATGACGTTATCATGAGTAAGTGACAAACTTTCATCATCATCCAACGCAACAAAATCCACAGGATTATTACATCTTACATCTAAATCCTCTGATGACTGAACACCCTGTGTTAAAGAATTACCATTAACAAACTTTGCTAACAAGTCTTCACGACCTTGATTGAATGGCTTTAAACGATTCTGATGAACAGGTGACGGATGTTTAATATTGGTATTTGAATGTCTTAGAATGTAAACGTCATTAGATAATACATTGGTGACATAATAAGGACCCGTCCACTTTCTGGTTAATTTAGGACTTTGGCCTTTTCGTTTACGTAAGTCCAAGAGCCATACCAGAGACCCTGGCACATAAACTCTTGTACCTTGTGAATCTTGATCATACTTCTTTCTATAACACTCCTGAGCTTCTGCAATGTTTTGTTTTGCCACCTTATGTGCAATCTCCAATTTCGTTATTAATTGTTGAACATAGTCATCGGTACTTGTAACACCCGTACTATGATAATTAAGTGATGAAATTTGAGATGGTAAATTCATTTCTCTTCCAAACATTAAGTAATAAGGACTAAAGGCTGTGCTTGAAGCAGATGGAGTGGCTCCAAGCGCCATCATGATTCCTGGGATAAATTCGTCCCAATTCTTTTGATCAAAACAATGAATTCTTAATGATTGCCAAATTGTGGCCCACTGACGTTCAATTAATGAATTTGACATCGGATGGTAACTAGAGGTTAAAGTTCTCTTTACATTAAATAGCTTACACAGTTCTGCCACTATAGAACTTAGAAACGATTTTCCTCTATCAGATAAAAGCGAAGCCGGAGGACCTAGACGAGTAAACACTTGTTCATAAAGAACTGTTGCTATGGTACTACTTTGCTGATTTGGAATTCCAAAACATTCAGGCCACTTGGTGAAAGAATCCATAACTAAAAGTAAATGACGATTACCACGATTAGTTACAGGTAAAGGACCAGCACAGTCTATTTGAAACCTCCCGAAAGACTCAACAATGGGCAAAGGATGCAGTGGAGCCCGAATCAAATGAGTAGGTCTTTTAGAAGCTTGACAATCCTCACAAGTTGCTATGAATTCAGAGACATCGCTAAAAAGTCTGTCCCAATAATACCTTGAACGTATCAAAAGATAACAGCGATCTAATGCTGGATGATCAAAATTTGAATGACAATCAGTCAAGACAGTTTCTCTCAATGATTTTGGAACTACTAGTTGCAAAATAAGAGGCTTGGCTACAGCAATATTCTTTGTACGAGGTTGAAATAAATGATAGAGAACACCATTGATCAAAGTAAATTGTTCTATTTGTAAAAGCAATTTTCGAGCTTGTTTATCATCCTTAGGTAACATAGAAGATTCCAAATAATCAATGAATGGACGCAACTCTTCACACTCAAGTTGTGCTTTTCGAATATCCACGTTATCAAAGATATCATGTTGCCAAATATTACCAACTGATGATGACTGCGAAATTGAATCCTGAACAGCAGAACAAACTACCCCAGATTCTGACTCAAAATTAAGTTTAACTTCCCACCATTGATTTTCTTCTAATGAATCATCAGCTTCCTTTATTGTAGACAAATAAATATCATCCCTGAGAAATACATCATCGACAGGTACATCAGGTGGAGGAGGATAATTAAGTCTAGACAATGCGTCAGCCGGTTGATTTAATTTACCTTGCTTGTATTGAACAGAAAAATTATAGCCCTGCAACAGAAGACTCCATCGCACTAGTCTACCCTGTGTGGACGCACGGAGGTCTTGAATATAACGTAAAGAAATATGGTCTGTTTCGACGACAAAATTGCGATGGACTAAGAACGAATGAAAATGGCGAATTGCTTCAACTAGGGATGTGAGTTAGAAATTTCCGAAATTTCCTCTGAAATTTCCGAAATTTCCGAAATTTTCTGAGGTACTTTTCCGGAAAGGAAAAGTTGATTATTATTGTTATTTATTATAATAATTATTACTGTTTATTATTAGTATTTATTACTACTGATTACTATTACTGATATCTATTATTATTTTTTATCATTATTACTATTTATAACTATTCATTTCTTGGGCATTTATTAACAAGTTAACAACTGTCAGTATGGTAGCGCTATATAATGTCTGAGTCGGAAGTCGCAGAGAACCAGTTACCAGAGTACGCGACGCCGTTTTGCTGTCTGATTTGTTAAAACTATAATAAATCTCGATGTTAGGCGAAAAATTATCGAATTGTCACAAAACAAAACTAAACACTTGTTTATTTTACGGTTTTTACCCATAGTCTCGCACTCTCGCCAGCACTCGATGCGACACATTCGTGAATATTCATAAGGTGAAGCTGGTTCCCTGAGCAGCAAGTAGAACACTTAAATTGGCGAGATCTCGTTAAAATATCGGAGAACCCGTTTTCGACCAATTTCCCCCCTATGTGCCAAAAATATATAATAAAACTTCGTTTTCTTAGCTGTGGGACCTGCGGTAATTAATTTTGTCCACTGCTGTCTGTTTACCTCTAAAAAAGAGAAGTTTTGAAGGTTTTTAAAACTTTTCCGGAAATTTCCGAAAATTTCCGGAAATTTCCGGAATATTTCCGGCCATTCTACTTTTCCGGAAAACTTACATCCCTAGCTTCAACCACTGCAAGACATTCCAATTCAGAGATAGACCAAAATCTTTCGTTTTGTCTTAATGCTCGCCCCCCCAAATTCGACTGGACGAACATTCCCATCCTTGTCACGTTGGCTCAAGACATACCCGATTGATATAGTACTGGCGTCTGTCGATAAAATAAAAGGAGCATTCAAATCAGGAAACATTAGTATGGGCGTTGTCATCAAAGCTTGTTTGAGAACTTGAAATGCTTCTTCACATGCATCCGTCCAAAGAAACGACATACCTTTCCTTAAAAGCTCGTTCAAAGGTGCCGCAATTTTTGCGTACCCCCTGACGTACCGACGATAAAAGTTGCAAAAACCTAGATAGCGACGAAGCTCAGTGACATTCTGTGGTTTAGGATAATTTTTAATTTTATCGACTTTCCGACTATCAACCTCCAATCCTTTATCACTAAGAACATGACCCAGAAAATACAACTTATTCAAACCAAACTGACACTTTTGTGGATGCAACCGAAGGTTAGCATGACGTAACTTTCCCAAAACTATTTCCAAATGTACCAAATGTTCATCAAAATTGGAACTGAAAACCAAAATATCATCTATATACACCAAAACAAACTTCCATAGTTCACCTTGAAAAATATTTTGTAGCAAGGACTGGAATACGGCTGGAGCATTTCGGAGACCATAGGCTAAACGTTTAAACGAATATGCACCTTCGTGAGTGACACACGTTGATTTATGACTTGTGGTAGGGTCTAGCCACACCTGCTTATAACTTTCCTTCATATCAATTGCTGAAAACCAGCAAGGTTTGTTATAAGACATTGAATCTATCACTGTCTTTATGGTTGGTAATTCAAATTTCATTTCATAAGTCTGCATATTAAGTCTACGATAATCAACAACAAAACGTGGACTCGCTGACTGTTTCTTAGACACTAGGAGAACAGGAGATCTCCAAGGACTAAAACTCGGTTCTATTATGTCATTTTCTAACATTTCCTTCACTTGTCGATTAATTTCTTGTCTCACTACAGGATTATGTCTATAAGGTTTCTGACTAATAGGAGCACCAAAAGTTTGAACAGTGTGTTTTATCAAAGAAGTACCAGGTAACTGACTTAAATCTTGTGCAAATAAATCCCTGTTCTTATATAAAAGCGCAGAAAGAGATTCTAATTGCGATGGCTGTAAAGTGTCTACAGGCAATTGTATACCCAAAGCATTCAATTGCAACACCCTTTCATCATGCGAAGGCAAATTAACAGACGACTGTGCTTGTACAACCTGCATAGACGCACAATTATGCACATCGGCCAAGCAAATCGACGCAATCCTCATATTAGCAGGTAAAGATATTTTGGAACATGTAGGGTTAAGAAGTTGCACACATGAAGTATCTGCATTCGGTTTGACTAAAATATTAGCCACTAAAGCCTGAGTCTTGTTATAAATCCTTAAAGGTTCAATAACAGAATCTCTATTTACATATTTAAAAGGTATCTTGACACGAACAAAGACAAGAGACTTCGGAGGAATAGTAACTTTATCTGGCAAACGCAAAATGGAAAACAACCCCTGGTGCTTTGAGAGAAAACTTAAAGTCACTAGGTCATCAAACAAAGTCAGAGTATGAGCCCTATAATCTATGACTGCTTTGTTAGACAACAGAAAAGCATGACCTAAAATAAGAGACTTGACAAGTTTAGGCACAACTAAAAACTGAACATCCACAATCAATCCTGAAAAATTCAATGGAATGGTTACTACCCCCAAAATTTTCAATGGTACATTATTAGCCCCTAACAATCTTATATCAACTGGTTGTATAGACTGTTGAGGAATATTCAATTTTCGAATCATATCCAATGACACAGCAGATCTAGTTGCGCCAGTGTCTACCAACACAGAAAAAGATTTACCAAAGATCTTTACAAAAATTTCTGAACTGTTTTCCATTGAATTTGACAAAGATTGCAATTTGTCAGTGCTATTATTCGGATGAAACCAGCGCTTTTGAGGCGCCGGTTCTGATTGCTATCTAGAACCTAGTTTAGCTTTCCAGCATAATCTGGCATAGTGGTTTTTATGTCCGCAAATTCTACAGTGAAGCCCATATGCTGGACATCTATCATTCAACTGATGTAAGTTCCCACATTTCGTACAATGAACAACAGACGGCGTAGGAAAATTGTTAAACTGATTATGTCTATAGAACTGTTGAGGACTCTGTTGACGAAATCTACGAGAGTTGAACACATTCTGTCGACCTTGTGTACGCCAATTTGATTGAGAATTGAACCGCGAATCCCCAGATGAATGTGGACCAAAAGTATCTGCTGTTGAAATATTTTGAGGCTGCCGACTAAAATTCACACACCTGTTATTATACACCTGGCTTTGCTGTTTCTGACTCAAATGTGGATTCAAGAATTGGCCTGTACCTGCACAATGAGCCCCCCTCAAGGTATTCGACTGCATAGGTGCCAATGATGATGTAGAATTAATTGCGAGTCGTTCTACCTGCTGTTTTAATTCTGACAACGACTTTAATACGTCGACATTAGAATCAGGTAGTGACTCACTAGCGATTTGATAAAGTGCTGCAGATTGTAACAATTCTTCAATAGACTTTACCCCCTTTTGTAAAACACAGTTTTTCACGCTGGGCAGTAATCCATTTAAAACAATCTGAAACACCGTATCAGAAGATAATTGCAGTCTGTCCCCTTTACACTGAATTCCAGCCACAAAATCGTGCACATTTTGCGAAGGTAATTGTCTCGTTTCCCACAAAAGTCCTATCTCTTTCCATGGTTTATCAAAAATGGTATAGCGTTCAATAAAAAGTTTTGACAATTCCTGAAAATTAGTGAATGATGTTTTTGGAACCGTTTTAAACCATACAGCTGCCGAATCCCTCAATAATAACTGAAAAGCAGAAATTATTGCTTTTTCATCAAGCTGCTGAAACGAGGCCCATAATTCTAGATCTTGAACGAACTTACGAGGGTCTTCCTTTGAAGTGCCTGTGAAATAGCTAGGGCAGAAAAGTCCAGACCTAGAAATATGTCTAAAAGTAGGAGGCACCGAAGGAAGTATTGAAGCATTGTCAGTGACCATTGGCGCTAAAATATCATGAGAATAATTATCAGTAATAGAAGTTGCAGGTAAGTACTCTGAACTACAAGGTAATTGATGAATGTCGGTCAAAGTCGATCGTCTCTGCGTCGCGAGTTGTCCACAACTCTGACTCAGTCGTGTTGACAATTCAACAGGCCTATCAGAAACAATCGACGTTTCAGAACGGCAAAAGAGATTCTCCAGACTCTTTGGTGGAAACAGATTTCGAAATTTGAAATTGCCTACAGGTGACAAATGCGGCGGTGAAGAGTCAAGCAATCTCTGTGAACCAGATATAAGGTTGTCTGCGTGAGGCGACAATTCGGGCGGGCTTTCTAGGTTAAAATGATTCGGATTGAGCAAAAAGTTACTCTGATCAGACGTCTCAGATGCGCTAGAAAAACACTGATGCGAACCCCCCAAATGATCCATTACTATAACTAAATCTATGCCTTTCACCAATACAAGTGAACACCAATCAATTCAACCTTGACGACCACCAAAACTTAGAATAATAAGCAATATTAACACTGTTAAATATGCAATCAAAGCAAAATTTTATCCACAAACGACTGAGTGACTGATGAACGAAACCTAGTAAAATAAGAAATCTCAGTTCATGGAGAAAAGAACAATATAATTTATACTAGCGATATGAAATTCTTAACTATACATTAATACTTAATTAGTTAATTCGTGGCTCAACATCAAGCACGACCAAATTTCAAAACCTTCATGAAATATCCACAAAGCAATACTTAAATATTCATCAAACTCACATCAAATCACCAAATAATGGACGACCCAATGACGAACCAAATAATGGACGAATCAAATGAACCAAATATTGGACGAACCAAACGAACCAAAATAATGGACGAACCAACCAATCAAAGCCAAAAATTAACTAATTAACCAGTCTATGAAAATTCTCCATCAACTATCCAACAAACGGTGGACCAAACAAGCCACGGTTCCTTCCACCAACTATCACCACGCGGGATTTCGGCTATTAATGAGTTACAACTTATCTTGCGAGAGGTATGACATTACTGAATCTCTAATTCACACTACTCGAAACCCGCACGATGATCTCTTGGAACACTCGCTCAAACACAATCCAATAAACCCAAAGACTTCCTTTCTCAAAATCAAATAACATTTATTAAAAATCTCTTAACTAAACACTCATCAACATAACGTTCAGGTTAGTAAGGCATGGATCTGTTTGTTACTGGAGAATGTTCAATATACTAGAGTACAGCTTAAAACTTGACTGTACATAATTATATAATTATATTAAATTGACTTGCACGTAGTTGTTCATAGCGTTCAGGAAGGTAGCAGAATAAACGTCGGTCATCAGTTCTGTTGCATGTTGTCGAACCCTGGATACGCCATCAGACCTTGGACGATTCGGAACCAATTCACGGTGGCTACGTTCTTGAAGACCCGCAGACGTGACGACACTCTCTCGGACGCTTTCGTCGACTGTGGACGAGGCGGCGGTTTCGTAGTGACGCCCACGACGAATGTAGACAAGACGCCCCTTCGTAGTGACGCCCTCGTTGTCTATTCGCACGTCGACTGGACGACCGGAACGATGTTTCGTCTCGAAGTATCGACTGAGTAGAGACGACGACTCCACATAGTAGATCGAGAAGTTGCCCGGTTCCAGTAGACTTCCGCTTCCATGAGACTCGATCCGGTTGAGGCTAAAACTGCTTTACAACGCACTGGTTATATACCTTTTACCTAGAACATTCTAGAACTATTGGTCAGCCATGCATGACGATGCGCACGGCCCTAACTGCAATGTTGACCCACTTAACTAAAGACCAGAATTTTCCATTTTAACAAACCACACACGCATACATACACACATTCACTGACATAATACTGTAAAGTGGTGCTAAAAATAATATTTAAAATGTTCGAAATCATTATTATTCAATTGTCTCCAATGTCTATCCTCATGAATGACAATTATAGTAAAACAACTATAGTAGGCCTAACTACTAATGAGCAAATTTTGTGCAATAACAATAAAAGAGACAACCCTGTATTTCTGAAGGTCTCGGGCGACCCCTGGCAAATCGTCATTCGTCCTCCGTGGGGGTCGCGACCCACAGGTTGAGAACCGCTGGTCCAGAGGCGTCATTTGGGGGTGGGGCCGTGGCCCCCAAGAAAATGAAAATATTAATTTACAATGTATTAATGTGAAACAAAAAACAAAAACAGGGACGTTATTTGCGTTTGGAGGAGGCAAAAAAGGTCAGCAGCCCCTAAAGCCCTAAAGGAGTACTTGATGTTGAGTGACCTGAAGTAACTAATTGTAAAAATGGGCTGACAAGCAAAAAAAAGGTCGTCAAATTTTTGGAAACTCGTCAAGTCGAAAAATTGAAAAAAATTGAAAAATTTAAAAAAATTGAAAAGAAAAATTTAAAAAATTTCTCGCCCCCCAAGAAAAGTGTGAAATGACGCCACTGCGCTGGTCTAGTAGTAGCCTACAGCAGGCTGTATGTAAAATCTTGTATGTTTATGATAATGAGGAGAAATAGGTGCTAAAGTGGTCTAATGGTTTAGGGTTATAAATTTTATCGCTTATTAACAATCGCTTATAATATGGGTTATCCAACTTATCCTTGTGCATGTAATTGAATTGTTGTGGATGTGTGTGTGTGTGTGTGTGTGTGTTTGTGTGGTACGAAGAAGCGGTGATAAGATGTATGTTTGTATTCGTCGTGTGGGAGGAGGGGAGGTAGCAGTGAGTCTAAACTCTAAAGGTTGTGGATCCTTACTGAATCTAAAAATAGTTCCTATAGCCTATATGATCACAGCAAAGGTTAGTCTAAACTCTTGTCGCTAGGTGGCATAACATGATTTTTTTCAGCCGTTCCTAGGCCTAAGTGGAAATCATACAAGGAATTTTTTTATAATTTTAAGTCAATATTTCGGTGCTAGGACAAAATGTCAGCGGACAAAATGTCTTCTTTCTTCTTCAGGTATACTCTGTCTAAAGACATGTTCCATACTCCAGCGTCGCCACTCCTCTCTTTCTTGAGCTTTTATCTTCAGGGCTGCATACTTGTTTTTTTCCGTTGTGTAGAACATCCATTTCAGCATCGATGTCCTTGGTCGCCCTTTCTGTGCTTTTCCATTCATCGTTTCTTCTACTGTCTAGTACTTCCCTTAGAGGGCTTCATTTTTCTCTCGGAACATGACCTATCCACTTCTTTTGTCTTGTGCGAATAGTGCTTCTTAGGCTTTTCTCCTCTTCTATCCTCTTCCAGAGTTCTTCATGCAACCGATTTTCCCATTCATAGTTCAAGATACATAGTTCAATGCAAAAATTTGTGTCAGTGCCATTTTTTGGGTGGGAATTTTGAGGGTTGGTGGGGATCTCCTTTACAGGCGTCCCCTAGCAGGTCTGGATAAAACATTGACAGAGGTCTACTTTTGATGAAATTGTCCAGCCGCAAAATGCAAATCTTCATTAGTCGATGTGTTAAATTGCCACCAAAGAATTCCGAAGCGGACACAAATTTGCTGCAATCGAGGTATACGAGACCAAATACTGTAGAATGGAATCAAAGATGATATTTAACACATCTGAGTTAGACATCGACTTAAAATAGCAGAAGCCCCAAGAATCGGAGGCCCGGGCCAATTAATGGCCCCGCTGCCCCCTGATTGGCCCTGGTCATCGATGTCAACAACAAACTCTGTTCAGTTTTCCTAACAACAGCAGAGAAGGCGAATTTCATGCAGACTCTATTGGCCTCGACAACTGGAAATACGCACCGTCAAAATTCAGCGAATTCGTCAAAATCACACAAAGAGACGAAAACGCAGGAGATGGGAAATGGCGACCACGGACGCAGCCACGGGGGCGGGAGTGCCAGAGTGGCCGTGGGGCCGGGGCCCCCTATATTACGGATTGGGACCGAGACACATATAGTTGAGTAGTTTTGGGCAGTGTTTAATCTAGACTCGTGGACTCCGGGGAGGGAACTGAAAAGCCGGGGGGGGGATAATTCTGCTAGGGGCCGCTGTTAGTCCATGTAGGCCTAGTATTCCAAAATTTCCGGGGAAATTTGAAATTTCCGGGGAGGAAATGGCAATTTTCCCCCGGAAACGGCCTAGATTAAACACTGGGTTTGGGGAGGTAGACTGAGGAGAATGCAAGAAATTTGAAAGCGCTACAGGACGAAAGAAGCGATATCGGGGTGGGGGTGGGAGGGGGAGAGAAAGGGGCACACGAGTTTTTTTGTCGACTTTTTAACTCTTTTCCTTAAAGAATGTCGATGTGCCCTCCCCTCTCTCTCTCTCTCTCCCTCTCTCTCTCTCTCCCTCTCTCTCTCTCTCTCCCTCTCTCTCTCTCTCTCTCTCCATTCCGGAATCCTGACTACGGTCTTCAGTATTGTCTCTCAATCGTCAAATTGTTCCGACGCCCATCGTTTCCTCAACGCATTCCTGTGTATATAGGCTACTCAAAAGGGAATATGCCATCCCCCATCCTAAGTACAAGGCTGCACGGGGGACATAATATATTCGGTTTCACGGAACTTGGTTTCCCAAACATTTTGCAACCGCGGCCCACTTCAGCGGTTTTGTAACGCGCCGATACCCTAATCATAGCAGGTAATATCAGAAAATGCATTAGGCCATCTGGCGAACGCGAGTTGAAAAAATCTTGAGTTTTTTGAATAAATGGCAAAACAAAAGCTCTGATTCAATTCAAATGAAAATATGGGAAATTAATTAGACAAAGTAATTCATATTTTTGCCAAATAAGACAAAAGGAGAGAAATAGATACTGAAATTTCTTGAAAATTATCTATTTTAAGTTTTGCCAGGAACATACCTTTGTTAAGCGTGTTAAGAATCCTATGAGTGGTATAGACAAATCGCTTAACAGTCAGATTTAGTTGATGAGCTTTTGAAGATAATCTGTTGTTTGTGGAGTTTCAGAGCAAAATGGACGGAATACGCTTCCTCTCGTGTTTGTGCGAAATAAGATTAATCTTTACAATACTACTATAGGCCAGGATTTCCCACAGTTTTTTGGAACTGCGACCACTTCAGCGGATTTGCAACTTGCGCCGAGTTCCTGCAAACATATTGTCAACTAAAATTGGATGAAATACTAATCAGTGGCGTCGCTAGGGTTGGCGTCACCCAGTGCGGTAAAATCGTGGTGTCACCCATCTTCTAAATCTTCCTTAATTTTTCCTTTTCAGATGCCGTGACAAGCAAAAACGGTCATTCTTGTTTGGGCGTCACCCCTCTAGGTGGTGTCACCCGGTCAGTGTTTAATCTAGGCCGTTTCCGGGGGGAATCGCCCTTTTTCCCCACGGAAATTTCAAATCCCCCCCGGAAATTTTGGAATACTGCATGGACTAATAGCGGCCCCTAGCAGAATTCCCCCCGGCTTTGTCAGTTTCCACCCCGGCTTTTTGAGTTTCCCCCCTCCCGGAGTCCAGATTAAACACAGCACCCGGTGCGGTCCGCACACCCCGCACCTTCTCTCGACGCCACTGACACTAATCGTTCTAATACAATTTATATAGTCGCGACCCACAGTTTGGTCACGTGGAACCATGGGCGTCCGCAGAAATTTTTCCAGAGGGGTGCAAAAGAAGTCTTAATTGTGACGAAAGAAATGAAAACATTTTCCAGAGGGGTGCAAAAGAAGGTTTTGTGACGAAAGAAACAAGCAATTTTACTTTTTTCATAACTCCGTAATTTTTCCAGGGGGCTGCAATTGCACTCCCTTAATTGCATTCCCCTCCGGACGCCCATGCGTGGAACATCAAAAACCTGCTTATGTTGAGGTCATCTGATGATGATGTTTCCTTGAAAGTTAGGCTGGACAGGAGCGGATACAAGAGGATTTCGAGGGAAAGTCAAAACAAAATGGTTCAAGCTCTGGCTACTGTCATTAAGACAAGAGATCAAATAATAATGAGATTACACAGCAAGACCTATTATTATTATTATTATTATTATTATTATTATTATTATTATTATTAATTATTATTATTATTATTATTATTATTATTATTATTATTATTACTAGCCTATACTCATCTGTTAAGTTTCACCTGACCCAAAAGTTCGTGAAACATTTTATGAACCGCCATGAACTAATTGAAGCAGAATGTTTGAAAATGTAAAAGACGCTGTCATGAGATTTCTTCAACTGCTGTGGTCTGTGGTCTGATGGCCAAAAATAATATCACTGCTTTTCAGAAGAAAATAATTTAAATTCCGTCAAAAACAGTTTCTCCATCGCATAAACTCCGTCTAACAGGCTGCAATAATAACACTACGTAACAAAAAAATATTTTTGTTTGTTCCTGGGTTGATAGCTTGTTTTCCTAGTCCCTTATGCCTAAACTAACTAGAAAACAGTTTTTGTTCCAAACTGAATTTGCTTTTGGGGTCAGGGCAATGATATTTTGAAATTCGTGTATTATAGAACACATTCTCGGTTCACATTCAAAGCTGAGCAGACATACTTATTATTCTGGAATATTGCAAGCTGTCCATAAGTTTTAGATCTGAACAGAATTTTCTATAACCTTCTGGAATCTCCTAAAACCCTGTTGCACTTTCTGGGAGCTTTCAGTTGCATCCATAGACTTTTAAGAGTGCAGATTTCTTAAGCCAACGTACTAGTGTATCTTGTTGCTGAGTAAGCGAATAGTGACCAGAAAAAATTGATTTAGATGGCATCAAGAGGATGCTTGCAGCCAGCAAATGCATTCTGCTACGTTTGCATCGCACCGGTACCCTATGGCTCTGAGCTCCCCATTCCCATCCCTACAGAGAGGCAGGGGCGCCCATCCCCCCCTGACTGCTGGAAGCAGGTTCCCCCTTCCCTGTCCTCCCTTTCCTCCCCTGCCCTTAAACGGGGGTCCGGCAGGGATTTATCTACACCACATTATTATTATTGTTATTATTATTATTATTATTATTATTATTATTATTATTATTATTATTATTATTATTATACGAAAAAGTAGCCGTATAAGACTCGACACTGAACATTGACAATCCCCATCCACGCAAATTCGTGGAAAAAAGCCTGGGGTCCGGGGTAAAACCCCGGAAAATTTTTGAAATCAATAGGTGCTCGTAGGTGAGTTTCAGTGCATTTTGGACAGGTCATTCCAGAGAATGCAACAACTCTCCGCATTCAGTAACCTAGTTTTCTCAGATAAAATACTGAAGTAACATTTGAGATTTCAAAAAAATCGGAATAATGTTAAAGAGGGAGGTAGGGCAGGAAAATGTAAAGGGATTTGGCCACACTTTTTCATCCAAATTTATGCCTGTGATTCCATAAATCCAGGATAATCTTTAAATATCATTGCAGTAAAAACATTTAAACTAAATCATAATACTGCACAATTGGATTGAATTCACGATCACAACAAACAGACTAAAAACTCTAGACACCGTCGTCGTCAGCTGATGATGATTAGTTTGAAAATTTTGATTTTCATATAAAGAAGAATATCTGTTGACGATCAGTGATGAGGTCACTCAGCTGTAGGATCTCTATGGTTGTAGTTCATGGCCACAACAGCCTCGGTGAAGCCAGAGAGATCGACGCAGTCTATTATGCAGATGTTTAGACCGTTGCGTCCAACCGCTTTGCCTCGAATCCAGTTAAGGAAAGGCCCGACAACCATCTGTGCCAGCGTTTCCTTGAGAGTAGAGTTAAGATGCGTAAGGATAAACATTGTGGTCGGGGTCAGGATGCCCTGAGTGACGTAGAAATCCCCCTCTCGTCTTCCAACCTCGTAGTTTTCCTCCAGCCTATCGAGAAGTTGACGGACGTCATCGGTGCCTGGCCACGGGGATTGCACGCGGCATCCGGGCCACAGAAAGTGGAAATGGTGAGCGAGACAATGATGGTAGAGTACAATCAGTTGGTAGCCGTGGTGCCACAGGAACCTCAAGGAAACTTCTCTGAGGTCATGGTGGACTGGACATAGTTTCGAACCAAATCTTTCTCTGATTTTCCTAATGAGGCCGTGATGGACCTCACAATCGACTTCGTAGAAATGGTTAAAGTCGAGAACAACAATCTCTCTTCCGTGGTCTTCCAGATACGAAGCCACGCTTTCCAGACAGTCATCGATGCACAGGCCGTACAGACCGTGGACGCAAAAGAGCTCTACGTCTTTGCGCTCCATTCCGCTTTCCGACTGCGTTCCAGGCGGATCGCATGAGTCACTCTTTGTTGCAACTCGAATGTCAAAGTATCGAACTCCAGAAGCCAGTTGCTCGGTGACGTTTAGAGATTGAACCGAAGACCAATTGTAGATGATTCTCTTGACACAGGTGCCCAGGTACTCGGCCGCTCGCTTCATCCACTGAGGCTCATCAGGAGCAACGCCTTCGCTTCGGTTGAGGAAGAACGTGAAAGAGTCGTGAGATCCTGAGAGAGATCAAAAGACAGAACAGCGCTCAAATGACACGGCTGCTGCTCAACTGAACACAATTTGAAACAGTCATCAGCCGCCGGCAACCTCCGCGTTTCTTTGTCAGATGCAGGGAATGCTTGAATAAATTGGGCTTTAAAAATATTATCAAAACGCTATAAAATGCCATGACAGTTGAGACGCCACTAGTAACCAGAAAAATTCCAATCTCTATAATCTCAGAGAAATCCAGACCTCACATCAAACATATGCATCTTTACATTGAAAAACTATAATTTTCTTGCTTTTCAGCACGATTTATTACCCCACAACCTTTCCTTTTTTAATTGTCCTCATTAGAAAAAGCCATCAAGTCTCAGGTGAGATACTTTTTAACTTGAAGATTTGCTAAGAGTTCCTTTCAGAATTTAACCAACACAACAACAGCGGGTCAGTCGCTTATAATGTCCACAAACATCAGAACCGTTTGACCGTCTCTGCCGCTCAACATGCATCCATCATGATCTGGTTCATTTCTGTTCTGGGGCTTTGTGGATTATTGCACACAAATTGGAATAATCCACAGAGAATCAAAATAAATAAACAAGCATCAAAATGATTTTCTTAAAAAATACACGAATAAACATAAAAGTACAAAGTTTAACATATGTCTGTAACTTCTTATCACTGAAAATAACAAATGTTGCTAAACACTGAAAAGACATTTTGCCAAAATATAAGCGTTTGAAAGCATCAAGTGAATTGAAAATGTTTGACTGGAAAATGAATGACACATCGCGAATGACCCGGGAGTTCGAGGTCGTACAGTGACCCACGAAGCCCAACTGACCACAGACCTGGAATGGCGAGACAGTTGAGTGGAATGTGATGCAATCTACTCGGCAGCGTCTCCATCCATCGTGAGAGATCGAGATGGTCATATTCTTGCGATCCTTGGATCATCTCACTCGATTGATTCACATCTTCCATTGTCAGATGCTGATATCAGAACCTGTCAACAGACACATAGCAGAGGCAGTTCAATTGCACCAATGCTCCAGACATCATCGACCAAATTACCAATTTCATTAATACTTGAAAAAACTCTCGTCAAATAGAAATCAGAGACAGTCAGTTGTGAGCATCGACTGATTTTTAAAAAATCAGTTATGGTTGAACTCTAAACGGTTTCTATGAGTTCCCCCAAAACCCATTTGGTAAAGCATCTGCTCAGCCTCAGATGATCCACGAACCTGGGTTCGACTCCTGGGCACTCACACGTCCACCGGCAAAAGAGTGGACAGCAACATCATCAGCATATGACTTCAGATGGATGAGTGATGACCAGAGCATTATAATTACTAAAGCACTCTACATACAATGAACAACCGATATAGAGTTGATGGTGTGTGGGGGTAAGATGGCCAAAACAAAAAAAATTTCAATTCCCACTGAGGGGCAAAACCTTCATTACTCAAGCACACCACGAATCTTCCAACACAATCTGTCTGGGTCTCAAACACAAGCTGGAGTTAAAAGTCAGGGGTTTTTATTAGAGGATATATGGTAATAGAATTCTTGACAACACATATTTCTACCTCACAGGAAACTGGAGAATTCCCATCAACATGGAAGCATGCCATTGTCATTCCACATCTTAAGCGGTAGCTTTGGACCAATTGGATGTAACCAACTATAGATTATTATTATTATTATTATTTAGACAGCTTAAATAGCACCGTAAGCATGTCATCTACCAAAGTCAAGGGCACTGTACATATTTAACATTCATAAGAAGTCATAAATAAATGTGTCTTCAAGTTCTTCGCGAATTGATCATAGGAGTTTGACGAGGTTACGCTGTCCAGTTGAGTATTCTGGTATCCAATAATTTACCTTTCCTCTCTAAGCTACTAGAAAAGATAGTGGTAATTGTGGATGGTCGATACCAGTTTAAATCACCCGTGTGTAGCTTTGAGTAGCATAAAATTCACAATTAATAGACATAATTATTTGTCAGCATACAGAAGCATGAACATCTGTAAAAAAATTAATTTTAAACTAAAGTAGGTATGTTTGTTTACAATACGTTATTTTCTGTTTGCCAAACTGTGAAAAAATAAACATCTTAAATTCTCGTGACCTTATATCGTGAAAATATTTGCGCTATACAAAGTCGTTTAGCATAATACGCCTCTCAAGATCTAAGAAGCATTGAAGCAGTCATCGTTGGAACTTCTTTCAGTACTAACCGACTACTTTCAGATTACTTCCTGCTTGCATGCGGGTATCGACCATCCACAATGACCACTCACTTATTTAACATCCGATATAAATGACATGTGTTAAAGCGCTCTTGTCTTTGGCCTTAGCTTTGTTTACTAAACACTGCATAATAAGTAAATAAACAACTAAAACAAGCACTGGTTGCGAGAGAACCTAACGCGTTCTTAACTTCTTACGAAAACAATCTGAGATGCGACTTTCTCTTTCTCGAGTTACGTTCAACGAGTTTTTACGACAAATTGCTAAAATTCTTTTAATGTTTTAATGTTAATAGAAAGTCCAAACTGGATGAAAATCATGCAATAAAATCAGAAAGAGAGAAACCGTCCGCATGTCAATGGCAACCAATCGGCTTTGAGAACAAGAGAACCAGTTGAGGGCCGCGTCTCATTTCCTGTGGATTTCCGCTTCCTTTGAACGCGCTCGTGCTTTTGTGAAGTTTTGTCCTTTGATTCAGAGACTCTGTTAAGGACGGTTGGAGGTTAGGGTTAAGTGCTGCTGTTGGAGGCGCTAATTCTCTGATGACTGATGAAATTGTTCGCATTTTCTTGATTTGAATATTAATCAATTAATCGTATTAGTTTTTCATTATTTAATACCGTTTACAATTCATCATCAGCTCAGGAACCGTCGAAACCAACGGCTTGTTGAACGATCCTTTTCCAGTTTTCCCTCGTGAATCGCCTCCACAAGACTTAATCCAGCCCACTCTCTAATGTCAATTATTATCAATATTGAATTTAGATAAACTAAAAAAAACGTTGTGGATAGAGTCACGGATGCCGTGACTTTATCCATGTAGCTAGAGTCCCGTGAGTGCACTGATAGGCCGATTTTTAGTCACGCGAGATTTCACGGACGTGGAGTGCCTTAATTGTGCTGTGACAATGGCAATGACTTGCGAGACCAAGTCCAAGGCACTAACCCACGAGGCCAAGACATTAGACCTCAAGACCAAGGTCAAGGCTTCGAAAACCCTGCCGCGAGGCAAAGACCAAGACCAACTCACTGGCTATCACGACTGCCGCTAGGCAAAGACCAAGACGTGCTCACTTAAAGTATTAGCCAATGGGAGCACTCACGTGACTCTAAGCCTGTGGATAAAGTCACGGCTTCCGTGACTCTATCCAGGACCTTGAAAATTATGGAACAAATTTTGAAAGCCTTTAGGCCTATAGTTTATTATATTTCTTTTTGCTGAAGTGACCCCAAATAAAGGTCTGGCAATGATGACTTAACGAAAAGTTGAGAAAAATGATAAAAATAATATTCTGCTTCTCTGAGCCAGACACGATTTACCCATTATGAATTATGGCATAATCATGCCATTCTGTGTCACTATTGATTTCTAAAAGTGAAAAGGAGTCTGGTTACCATTGAAATACAAAAATTGTTGTTTTGATAAAAAAATGGACTGCTGTTGAATTATCGTCAAGAGAAATCACGAGCCCACAATCCACTAATATCAGCATTCTCATCTGCTTTGAACAACTACCTTTCTTGTATAAACTTTCATAAATTCATATGCCTGTTAAGATTGGACACTACAGGCTAGTGTGCCGTGTTATTATGGAGACTCAACAATTCAACTTCAGAACTCGTATTCATGTTTACTAAATCAACAGTTATCTGACTGACAGTTACCCTTACCCAATCATAAACAATGCTGGTTTTAGATTGGTATTTTAAAAATTGGAGCATCATTGTGGCAGTGATGACAACTTAATTGCTATGTTGAAACAGAATGAAATGCAATATTCTGCTTCTCTGAGCCAGTTGTGATGCTTCAAGTATTTTACCATGCAACATTTTAAAATTCTTAGGAATTGTTTTCTGTGGTTTTATGTAATCACAGTCCTAATAGTTTAGAAAGATTGCTAGAGCGATGAATGCTGTTGCTGTGGAAGTCATGTTTCACTTGGATTGATGTTCATTGTTCTTACAATTGAAAGACTTAGTAATCCAAAATGATTGAAATTTCTGGTAAATCATTATACAATTGATAACTTATGAGCTGAAAGTCATCATTCCTTTGTGTAAAACCATAAAGAACTTAAGATCCAGTCACCAAGACATGATTGTAGACACTTTTGATAATTAATTGTTGTATAATTATTTTGATAAGCACAAAGTTTTATTCAAGAATTTTGAATTCTTAATTTTACGATTTTCGAGTTCAAAGATTCTACTTAGAATAGTTTAAGGATATTGTTTCAAAATTTTGAATAAATATATTGTATTTAATAAAATAATTTGTAGCATGATTTAATTTTTTAACAGATAATAATGCCAATATGTTGAATTTGAACCCCAAAAAGAATACATCTGAGTAAGCTAAAAGGCATATACTATGCAAGATTAAGTGTTTTATTTTTATTTGCCTTAGCAAAAATGTTGATGTTATGACCAAAGACATTAAACACTGAAGAAAATGCAAAGTAGAATTGAAAAGCTTTGAAAAAACAGCAAAGTTAAAACCATGAAGCATACACACGAAATGATGCTAAAGCAATCATTACATTGTAAAAAATTCATACCAAAAGTTTACAACAGTGATTCTTTTACATGTAGAAAATATGACTTGAAGCTCTCCATCAGTGATGGAATCCATTTGGCAAATTGGTAGTATTTATATTTGTAACAAAGTTAGAAAATTACAGACATTTTCATGGCATAGATGATGAGATACATGATAACTGCCACATTCTGTCATGATGGTTATTTAATAAACACTGCCATCGTGCAATTCCATGATTTTTTAACTATAAATAAACCACTTGGTAAGACAGATCCCAGTAACTGAGGTCAGATCTTTGCAAAACTAGTTTTGGTTACCAGGAGTATGTTACTAAGTAATTCAGCAGTTATTTTAAAACTCTGAAATGATTATACTCCTAAATTAATCTTACAAAAAGAAATGTATGTTTGGTATTCAATTGCATTTTGTCAATTGCATTTTGTATAGAAAATAATGCAGTCACTTTCACCTCAAAAGCAGGACTGTCAAACAGGCAATGCAGTACGAGACAAAGATAGGTAGTATAAGCAGTTTAAAATGTACATTCCCATCAACAAATACGTGGTAAGTCTCAGTAAAAGTTTTAGTTTTTCAGAGTGCTGGGTAGCAAACCTTAATTGCATTTTAAGCAATACAATAGAAAGGATGAATCTACAATTAAAGCATTACAATTCAAAATGTAAAATTACTAGTTCAACTAGATAAAACTGTTGGCATATACAGAACACTAGGTACAAGGATTCTTTCTAATAAAGTAACAATTATGGGTAGTATGTTACAGTGTGTAAAAAAGCAACAAATTACGGGAAGTATGTTACAGCATGTAAAAGTGATCCATAGAAGTACAAGTTATTTTCAGTTGACAATATTTTACAACAAAACCTAAAAGTCCATGTCAAGTGATAGATATGCAAGAAGTAAATCACAATTGCCAATCAAGATTCCATCATAATCACATGAATACAAAATGAAACACATAAAAATACAAACGAACATTATTAAAAAACCCGTCCGATTTCTGCAATCTTAAGAAACATGATTCCATCAGTTATTTTTGCAGTTATTCTCCAGATTGAGTTCACTGCTGGCCATGTACCTGGTACTCATCAGTGTCTGAGTGAGTGCTGCTGGAGCTGCTATTGAGTAGGTCATCTGATGCTGCTTTTGTGGCTGTGCAACCATCACTAAAAGATGAAACCATTACTAGCTTCAGTATGGTAATTGTGAGGGGTATCCATGGTCACTAAGGGAGCGATTAAACCGTCCTAACCAGACTGGTCTGACGTTCAAATACCAGTCTGACTAGATTAGAGATGATTATTAACAATAATTGATACTCGGTAGGGACTTGGACATGTACTGACTGGGAAGGTTTTACACTAGTGATTGTCACATCTAAAATGGATGATTAGCGGGTTAAAACGAATGTGGTCTGGGAATTGTGAAACGGAGCCACTAACTTCAATACAAAAAAATAGGGATTATTTTACTTTCCACAATTTTCATCACAGATTCCAGACAGTGTGGAGCTCTATACTCACAATAGACTCGCAGAATACACGAACTGAAATCGCTGTTTTTCTTATTTTAGCCCACGGGCGGGTTAGGCGGGCCAAACACACAAAAAACCAAAATATTGTTAATTTCAAGTGGGAAAAAGAATTTTAAGTGCTTTTTGCAATTGCCCTTTTTCCTTATCAGGACATTTTGGGGAGAAGGTGGAGGCACGCTTCTTTGTAAGATTTTAAAATAAAATGCCACGTTTCCATAAAATAACTTCAATTTATCCCACTTTCTGCTGGTTGTATGCATGTTGCTAAATGATCTCATGGGCCGCATGGAATCCGGGGGGTGAGCCACAGTTTGCCCACTCCTGTTTTAGCCAATGGTGTTTATTGAAATGAAATGAGAAATGAAACTACTATTAATGAAAAGGAAAATTGATAAAACCATAAGAAAGTAACAGCTCAAATTTTTTGGACATACTGTATATTATGAAAAGACAGACTGGAAAATCTGGTAATAACAGGGAAAATAGAGGGGCAAAGAGCAAGAGGAAAACAGAATAAAATGCACAGCTGGCATAAGAGAAGAAACAGGAAGACAACCTTGAACAGAACAGCCAGGAACAGAGCCAGGTGAAAATGCATGGTTGCTAATATAGCTATACATAGTATGTGAAGAAGTTTATTGAAACAACAGTTGTCAAAATATTTTGACAGTGGGGATTAAAAACCCAGAACGACATTGACTCAAAGTTCATTACTAAAATGGCACCATAGAAGTTAAGTAATAATAGAAACTACACCTGAGACCTTGCAAAAAGGAAAAGGGAAAAAATGATCACCACAAAAATAATAACCTTGTTATTGGGACCTGTCATTGATCTGGGGTCAAGAGTTGTTGATGTAATTATGGGGTTAAGTGAAAGTTGACAGTTGTTGACAAGGGGGAGGGGGTCAAAAATTGTCCAAAAATTGTTGACAATTAATGGACAGCCCCTTAACACAATGATTAAATCAAGGGAACAACTAACAATTGAAATTATTATGTACTCCTAAATAAGCTTGCCTGGAGAAGGGCAGGTCGTCGGTGCCGCTGCGGCCGATCAGATGCATGTTGGTGCCGTTTGTTGACTGCTTGACTTTCATCCTGGCCAGAGCCTCTACCAGCCTCCGTCCCATCTTTGCCAGGTGACGGGCGTTTATTTGCTTACCCTAATACATTCATACAGCGCTATTTGAAAGCTTGCCAATAGAAGAAAGGGTATTCGCATACATTTAATTTACGAAGCTGAAGAACTAGTCTTTAATCAAACACAACACACACCAGACCGTATAAAAATTTTGAATGCCACATCTCCACTATTCGTATTCGCTTTGACCAACACTATTCGGCACCGAAGCAAATATTTGGCCCAGCCCTAATTATTATTATTATTATTATTATTATTATTATTATTAGATAGCAAAGCATCAACCATGACTTTCCATGGTACAATTAAAGAGCCATTGTTGATGCTCCTCAAAATTCCTAATGCTTCTCCTACAGTTGAAAACAATTGATCCGTTTCACTTAAAGCAGAGAGAGAGAGAGAGAGACCTTGTAGATGCCTTGGTCACATCCACAGTAGGTGCTTTCCATGGTGTAACTGCGCAATACTTGCATCTGTCTCCACACAACGACCCTTGCCGTTGTCTCTTTAGCTCTCTCAACAGCAAAGCTGCAGCTGCTGAGTGAAAATGCAGGCGCTATGCTGTGAAGAATCTTAGGCAGAGTCTAAACAACAGGTGAACATAATAACACACTTCAATCAACAGCTCTGTCAGTCTGTCAATCAACAGTTAAACCGAAATAACACTCAGCAATACAATTTGATAAATATGTAAAAATTGAGTATATATTGAATAATACAGGAAATACATAAACAGTTCAAATGCATGTCAGGAAATACAAATGGGAGAGTACCGGTAAATAGACGAACTCTCCTGCTTTTCAGCGTTCAGTTGACATCCAACTGGTGTGCGTCCCACATTTAACCCACCTTAGCCTTACCACAAACAATGTCAAGCAAAATACCAGTTCCTAAACCCACATCACACCCTGAGAGAGAGAGAGAAAGAGAGAGAGAGAGAGAGAGAGAGAGAGAGAGAGAGAGAGAGAGAGAGAGAGAGAGAGAGAGAGAGAGAGAGAAAGAGAGCAAAACGGACATTTAATTTGAAGTGCCAACATCTGACAGTGCAAGTGAAAGTATGTCACAAGACATTCCAGCAGGGAAGCTCATATTTAACCCTTTAGAGTCTAATGTACTACTCCCACCAGATTATCACCAGAAAGCCAGCATATACATCAAGTACTCTCACTTGCATTGTTTCTTCTATTTTGAAAGGCATCACTAAGGAACATGGCTAAAATATCCTAAATATTGAAAAGCTCTACTAGAAAAGAGTTAATAAAGAAGATCAGCACAGACGTCCATTAAATTGTCTGATATTCACTTTCCTAAACAAACAAGGCATGCATATAAATCCCAATGACAACTCATGTGCTCATGTTTCTCACTGTTCCGCTTAAACTGATCATGAATAGGATTCCGCTCACTTTGTAGCCGGAATCTTCCATTTGATTTGGCAGAATGGCTGGATTGTCACAATCGTCCTTCATCCACGACTCACTTGGACTGCATCCGTACAGAAAGACGTTCTTGCGTCTCGAGTGGCCGTGGTAGTCGCGAGAAGACGAGAGGCGCCGGTCGAGACAGGCGAGGAACTGAAGCAGGCCCTTTGTGTGGAAGATGGTCGGATGACGTCTGGGACACGGACAGAACCAACGCCTGTTCAAGTCCTCGGCAACCAAAGAACAACGATGGCTATAAAGACAACACACAGAGCAACGGCCAATTGATCAGCCAATCAGCTTCTGATCTTAATGCCGAGGGCATCGTCCGATGGAATGTCAGATCCAATCAGAATTAGAACCAGGTCAAAGGTCAGTCAGATCAACAGGGGGAGTCATTAGTCTAAAGGGATAGGCAAAGCCATACAGGTATGTCTCTGGACCGAATCTAAATTAAGATAATGTGCTGTTTATATATGAAGCGATATTGGTCATGAATTCCACAGCCTACGTAAGACCACTCGCTGAGGAACAACTGGTGCCAATGACTTTAAGAGAACGAGGAACAGCAAATGAAAGTCCAGCCGAGTATCAAGCGGAGTGACTGGATGAGCCGTGTCTTAAGATAAATGGGCTCGTTGCATAACATCACCCCATAGACTAAAAACAGATTTTGCAAATGCTTCTTTGTTTGGTGAGAAGCAATCGAGAGTTTTAATTTTTGATTAGAAATTGTTGAGTAAAGAATATCGACTGACTTTCCATTGATGACCCCATCTGGGTTCAGCATCGGAACAATTTTGAAGATGTAATTCTCCCGAAGAACCTTTGCAGTCGGATGATCGCTCAGCAGAAAGTCAATTGTTCCTATTCACAAAACACAAAATTCAACAAAAGCTTAAAAACTATTTTACGACTGCATTCCAGAATCTGTTCATAAAATGCCTGCTTCACTTGTACTGCAATTAAGTTCCTGATTATTCTGCCAAATTCACTGAATAAGTTAAACTTCACTGCAACATCCAAAGCCATAAATGAAAGTCACAAGACAGAAGCTAAAATGAACACCTCGGACATTTCACAGACTCATGTCTTAAAGGAGGAAAATTAAGACCAAAGTAAGTTGATAGGAACTTTCCCCATAGACGGAACACTGTCTGCTGGGAATGGATGGGGGAATGGATGGGGGAATGGATGGGGGAATGGATGGCTCTGATTCATCAAATGCAAGTAAGCATTTGGCTTTGCAAATGTCATTACAGCAGCCAGTTAGCTCAGCCATACTGAGGTCAACAATGCTTTAACCTTGAAGCTATGAAACCACCTGATACTGGAGGACAAAACTCACTCTGCATGTAACCACAAGAGCTATAAGGATGTTGTATCTTCAAAAAGCATTCAAATCCATTTTCCACAGATTTTCATTTCCATTACATGTTACTCAAAAACTCTCTCGTAGAAAATCCAGACAATTGCATTCTACTGCATTCAGAACCATTTCTACGAAGTGCCAAAGATAGAGAACTGTTGAAATACAAGAGAGAAGCAGACGACCTTTCATGATCCAACTGGCGTTGCTCTCACCCGGATGGACGCGAGACGTCAGAAAAACATACGACCGATTCTCTGGAATATATAAACCAAACAGCAAAACACTCGGACGTAGCATCAAACCAACTCAACAAACCCAATCAACAGCAGAGCTCATGAGGATCTAAGCAGATCAACTGAAATACCACAATTATATATATATATATATATATATATATATATATATATATATATATATATATATACTGGGTATATATACCCACCAAACCTTGGTTCGATTCTAATATTGCAGATGCCAGACGCCGTCGTAGTCAGCTAGAAAGGCGCTGGAAGTTTTCTCGCTTGCCCCTCAGATAAGGTAAAGTTTAGGAAGCAGTGTCAGCTTGTTCGCAAACTTGTCTCTTCAGCCAAATCAACATTTCTGACAAACCTTGTCCTGAAAATTCCTCAAATCCTCGGTCACTCTGGCAATCACTGCATAAAATTCTACACAAGGACAAGGATACTGCTCTCCCAAACAACATTCATGTGTCTTCCTTACCTAACACATTTCTTATGTACTTTTCGGATAAAATTGTAAAATTCGGGGAAAATTTTCTAGTATTGCTTCAACTGGGTTCTCTCTTCCTGTCTCACCGCCACCTGTGTTTAGTTCCTTTCAATCTATCACTCTTTCTGATCTTCACAAACTGATTTTTTCATCGCCGCCTACTCATTGTTCTCTTGATATACTGCCAAATTACATACTACCAAAGAATGTTTTGATGTCCTTGGTCCAGTTATTCTGAATCTGATAAATCTTTCACGACAGAAGGTTGCTTTCCATCTTCCTTTGCAAATGCTGTGGTCCACCCTCTAATAAAGAAATCATCTCTGTGCCCAAATGACTTAGCAAATTACAGACCTATATCCAACTTGAACTTTTTATCAAAGATTCTCGTGAGAGAGTGGTTGCAAATCAATTTCATGCCCATCTGTCTTCAAATGACCTTTTTCTTCACTTTCAGTCAGCATACCGTGAAATATCATTCTACTGAAACTGCTCTGCTCTCTGTCCACGATCATATCATAAATGCAATGGATGATGGCAAGGTCACTGCATTAATACTTCTTGATCTATCAGCAGCTTTTGATACTGTGGATCATTCCATCCTCCTACACCGTCTCCAACACTGGTTTGGTCTTTCTGATTCAGCTCTGCACTGGTTCACTACTTATTTGAGTCCTCGCACTCAGTCTGTCTGCACAAATGGCACCTTTTCATCATCAGCTACTTTAAATTGTGGGGTCCCCAAGGCTCTGTTCTTGGCCTCTCTTGTTCACTTTATACACGACTCCTCTTGGCTCATTACTGTCAAACCATCACCTAGATTACCACCTATATGCAGATGATACTCAGATCTTTATTTCATTTGATAAGTCTTCATCAGAATCTTCATTGGAAACTATTCTCAAGCATTTCTCTCATATTCAGTCCTGGATGGATTCAAACAAATTGCTTTTAAACCCAGCCAAAACTGAATTTTTACTCTTAGGCACAAAGCCCCAGCT
>CM030856.1:75805-253305 GCA_018105865.1 Metaphire vulgaris
AAATTTTAATTTTTAATTTTAATTTTAATTTTTTAATTTTAATTTTAATTTTAATTTTAATTTTAATTTTTTAATTTTAATTTTAATTTTTAATTTTAATTTTAATTTTAATTTTAATTTTAATTTTTTAATTTTAATTTTAATTTTAATTTTTAATTTTAATTTTAATTTTTTTTAATTTTTAATTTTAATTTTAATTTTAATTTTAATTTTAATTTTAATTTTAATTTTAATTTTAATTTTAATTTTATTTTAATTTTAATTTTAATTTAATTTTAATTTTAATTTTAATTTTAATTTAATTTTAATTTTAATTTTAATTAATTTTAATTTTAATTTTAATTTTAATTTTAATTTTAATTTTAATTTTAATTTTAATTTTAATTTTAATTTTAATTTTTAATTTTAATTTTAATTTTAATTTTAATTTTAATTTTAATTTAATTTTAATTTTAATTTTAATTTTAATTTTAATTTTAATTTTAATTTTAATTTTAATTTTAATTTTAATTTTAATTTTAATTTTAATTTTAATTTTAATTTTAATTTTTAATTTTTTTTAATTTTAATTTTAATTTTAATTTTAATTTTAATTTTAATTTTAATTTTAATTTTAATTTTAATTTTAATTTTAATTTTAATTTTAATTTTTAATTTTAATTTTAATTTTATTTTAATTTTAATTTTAATTTTAATTTTAATTTTAATTTTAATTTTAATTTTAATTTTAATTTTAATTTTAATTTTAATTTTAATTTTAATTTTAATTTTAATTTTAATTTTAATTTTAATTTTAATTTTAATTTTAATTTAATTTTAATTTTAATTTTAATTTTAATTTTAATTTTAATTTTAATTTTAATTTTAATTTTAATTTTAATTTTAATTTTAATTTTTTTAATTTTAATTTAATTTTAATTTTAATTTTAATTTTAATTTTAATTTTAATTTTAATTTTAATTTTAATTTTAATTTTAATTTTAATTTTAATTTTAATTTTAATTTTAATTTTAATTTTAATTTTAATTTTAATTTTAATTTTAATTTTAATTAATTTTAACCCTAATTTTAACCCTAACCCTAACCCTAACCCTAACCCTAACCCTAACCCTAATTTAACCCTAACCCTTAACCCTAACCCTAACCTTTAACCCTAACCCTTAACCCTAACCCTAACCCTAATTTTAACCCTTAACCCCTAACCCTAACCCTTAACCCTAACCCTAACCCTAATTTTAATTTTAACCCTTAATTTTTAACCCTAACCCTAATTTTAATAACCCTTTAATTTTAACCCTAATTTTAATTTTAATTTTAATTTTAATTTTAATTTTAATTTTAATTTTAATTTTAATTTTAATTTTAATTTTAATTTTAATTTAATTTTAATTTAATTTTAATTTTAATTTTAATTTTAATTTAATTTTAATTTTAATTTTAATTTTAATTTTAATTTTAATTTTAATTTTAATTTAATTTTAATTTAATTTTAATTTTAATTTTAATTTTAATTTTAATTTACCCTAACCCCTAACCCTTAATTTTAATTTAATTTTAAACCCTAACCCTAACCCCTAACCCTAACCTAATTTTAACCCTAACCCTAACTTAACTAACCCTAACCCTAACCCTAACCCTAACCCTAACCCTAACCCTAACCCTAACCCTAACCCCCTAATTTAACCTTTAACCCTAACCCTAACCCTAACCCTAACCCTAACCCTAACCCTAACCCTAACCCTAACCCCCTAACCCTAACCCTAACCCTAACCCTAACCCTAACCCTAACCCCAACCTTTACCCTTAATTTTAACCCTAATTTTAACCCTAATTTTAACAGGTTTAACCCTAACCCTAACCCTAATTTTAACCCCAACCCTAACCCTAACCCCGATTTAACCCTAACCCTAATTTTAAATTTTAACCCTAACGTTAACAAGTATTTTAACCCTAACCCGTAACACTAATTTTAACCCTTTTAACACTAACCCTTTAACGTAATTTTAACCCTAACCCTTTAACCCGAACGGGGCACCTTTAAACCCTAACCCTAACCCTAACCCTAACCCTAACTGCGAACCCTAACCCCTAACCCTAACCCTAACCCTAACCCCAAACCCAACCCTAACCCTAACCCTAACCCTAACCCTAACCCTAACCCTAACCCTAACCCTAACCCTAACCCTAACTAACCCTAACCCTAACCCTAACCCTTAAAAATATGCCAGTTGCATGTCGGTGCTAACGACTTTAAAAAAGGAAATTGTGTGCTAAGCTTCTAATAATAAACAAAATGAAAGTACTGCTTATTATGCAAACTATAAACATTATTATGATATAATGTTAATAAATTAGATTAACTACATGTACTTATGTACTTTACCATAAGCTGGCGGCGGTGTCTCTTCCACGAAGACGTTCATCGGCGGCGACGGCGACGGCGGCGACGGCGACGGCGGCGACGGCGGTGTAGGCGGCTGCGGCGAAGTCGGTTGCGTCTGCGTCGTCTGAGTTTGATTGGGCGAGACGTAGTCTTGCGTTTGGTTCTCACCACCGTTCGGAAGCGCCTGTACGCCGTCAGCTGCTGCTGCTGCTGCGCCGCCGTTGTCGTCCAATCGTTGTGGCACTTCCCAGCCGACGTTCTGAAAGTCGTCCCGCTTCCCGACGACGACGACGTGGAATCGCCGACGTATGGCCTGACATAGGACTAGGTCGTTGGCCCACAACATTTCTATGTCGTAATTGGACGTGACGATTATGCCTCTCGGTCTTACGAATAGTGTGCCGCCTTTCGTTTCCGCGTAAAAGGCGGCTTCGTCCGTCCAAATTTTTATGCTGTGGGCCAGAAACTTAGCCGCCGGCATGTCGACGTCTTCGACTATAGCTATGTCATGGTCGCTATAGCCGTCCCACCATTTCGTGAGCGAAGCTTTCATGTAAAACGACAGTCTTCGCTCGCGGCAGAACTGCTTGGCAAAAAGAACTCTTACCGACGCCCGGCGGGCCGGTAACCCACAGGCCGACGGTCGATCCAGGTCGCAGATCGCAGACGGGTCTCTGAAGCCGTGCATCTTGCTCGATTTTCTTGATGTTGTGGTAACACCTGATCAGTATGGCTGGATCGATGTCGTCCAGCTGTCCCCGTCGGGCTTTGTCCAGTGCGTCGGCGTACCGTTCCTTGTTGGCACGGCCGCCTTGTGCGCCCTGCTCTTCAGGCACTTCGCCGAATTCCGTGAATTCGCCGTCCTTGGAGCAGTAATTCACGTTATCGGCTACGCTGCCTCTGGCCGGTTCGAAGTGCGCGCCCGGATCGAGGAGCTTCAACTTCTTAACTGTTGAGCGATTTTTAAAAACAACGTAGCCCTGCAAATGGCGACGGCCCGTATCAGGACAGGTCTCGCGTCCGTAGCACAGGTATTGCATTCGGCGTGCGTCGAAGGCGATGGGTGCTTCGATTCGGAACGACGTAAAACACCAGCGTTTCGATCCTCCTCCAGGCATCTTGTTATCTCTATAGATTCGTCTCGTTGTATCGATCCGTACGGTCGTTCGTAAAAGGAAAGACTATTACTACGCACTGGGCTTATATATCTTTTCGTCTGACCTTTTTACCTGCCGCCCCATTACTCCGTCGCTATCTGTTTGTGTTTGTTGGCACTAATCCCAGTTAGAGGTAATTTTTGGACACTTCGTTGTCGCATCTCTAAAATTTGTATTTACTAGACAGCCGTCGTATCGATTCCTTCCCTGTCCGGTTTATATGTCCTAAGCACACACTGGTCGGCAACATGTAAATACCAGCTTAGTCGTCGTCTAAAGAGGGGTTACGGCTTCCTGCGCATAGACACATTTATGTTTGTTTTAACTTATCTGTGCTTTTAAGCATGTCTGTGCTTTTTTGGTTACGTATGCGTTTACTCAGTTGTGTGCTAAGCTTCTAATAATAAACAAAATGAAAGTACTACCATGTGGTTCCTCTGTTACACCGTTTCTTCGCGAACCAGAGCCTTTGTGGGATACGTGCGCACGAAGGTAATTAACGACTTTCGCTTTTCTTTCGTTAATTCTATCGCCCTCTAACGCTTACTTTATTACCGTTCACTTCTACATTTTAGGCTTCCATATAACAGTATTTCTTTTCTTTCTGTTTGTATGGATTTGCAGAAGCGTACAACTCTCGAAGACGTTCAGCGTCTGTATCCGGCTGCACGATTTTTCGTCTGTCTCCGTCCCGTGAGAGACATGATAGCCGTTCTCGGTTCGCTTGGCTGGTACAAAGAATGGAATGGGTTTGAAGAGACGCTAAATCGAGCTGCAATCCCGAAACACGTTGTCTTCCATTACGAGCGCTGTTTGGACGATCCCATCGAAGACGAGCGTCGGCGCCAAATAAAGCTCGCTCGCGCCAGGGCCCTCTATTCTCAGCGGCTCATGCAGGATGAGCTATACTCTAGGCGTCGTCGTGTTGACCTTCTTCTCCAAGATTTGGGCTTCGTCGGCCCCCTCTATGCAGCATCGTCTACCCCGCCTCGCTTCGTTGCCTTGTGCGACGATGACGACGGCGATTCGTATAGACCGAACTTCAGGCAAAAGCGCTCTTGTTGTGCCTTCCCGTCGGGCGTTCCGCGCCCGCGCCTGAAGCGTCCAAGGCTGGCGATAGAGGCTGCGACTGCACACGAATCGGTTGTGCCGTTTCCACAGGTGACGTCACAATCGACTTCCTCTACGCAGATGGCTTTTGTTGACTTGGACGATTCTTCAATGCTAACTTACGCGGCTTCACCTAAATCTGCTTTGCCTGGGACTTTCGACGATGACGTGGACGACGCAGAACTTCTTAAAGCAGATACGACTGCAACTAATCCAGGTCCGCCGGAAGATATTATCGGTTCTGAAGATTGCGTAGATGACAGCGTTCTCCTTGAGGCTGAGAAGTGCGAATTCACAATCGATTGCGATCAGCTGGACACTTCTGTAAATGCGACCGATCTCCTGCCAGCAGAACCGCCGGAAACGCATTGTGGCCCGTCATTCGACGTAGACGCGTCAGATGACTGTTCTTCCTTTGACGAGGCTGTTCTTTCACTAGCTGAGGCTTTCGATGCCGATGACACATTTTAGATTGGACGACATTCTCAGTCGATCATTGTCATACTTTGTTTTTAGACATTATTCCGTTTAACTCTAATACTTTATATGTTTGGCAAAAACGGTTGTAGTTTTTGTACATTTAATTACTTACAAACAGTGATTTTCACTAGTACTTTTTCTTTTAATCAGCTTTATGGCTGCGTTTTTTCATCGTTTCGTTCATTGAATTGTTTATCAACAGTTATTTTCACTAGTAATTTTTCTGTTATTGACTTTTATGCATGCTTTCTCTTGCTTTTCGCCAGTTTTGACTACTCGTCGAATTACACTTTGTTTTCCCCTTACGTTGATTTGTCTGTTCTATTTATTACTGATTCTAAGAGGGTTACTACACGCACTCGCTACAGTATCATAGGGATTAGTGTTTCGGTTTCTGGTTTGGGTGAGAGTAAAGAATCTAATAGCCAGACCTTTGCTTGACTTACACAGATCTAGCGCATTATCATACTCTAACGATTTTCCGACTGGTAGACGCACTCGCTACAGTATCATAGGGATTAGTGTTTCGGTTTATGGTTTGGGTGAGAGTAACGAATATAATCATCAGACCTTTGCTTGACTGAAACAGATCTAGCGCATTATCAGACTATTCTGATCAGCCGAAAAACCTTTTCACTGCATTGCTAGTCCCACACCAATCTCAAAGACTTGTTTATATATAAGCTAACCTAACCCTAACCCTAACCCTAACCCTAACCCTAACCCTAACCCTAACCCTAACTCTAACCCTTACATTTTTGCATTATAATACAGTTCATGGCGTTCAGTTCCATGGCGGTAGAACAAGCCACAAGTGATGGCAAAGACAATGATGTTGATGGTTTCGGTCACGCAAGTTCGATCATAGGCCTACATGTAGATGTTCGTACTTAAAGGCAGCACTGACTGGATAAGACGAACGTATTGCAAATGAGGGCTATCAAAGGATCCTATATCATGGCATTGGATGATTGAATCTTAGGAGTCTTGCGAAGTCTTTTCATTTCATTCACACGACAACGATTCTGGATTCGAACAAAACGAAATTTTATACTTTCTTTTCATGTCGATCGTAAACCGAATGGACACGAAGAAGAAGAAGAAGAAATAGGGAGGTAAGAGGAGAATAAAAATACACTCAAGTTCTAGGTCGCTCAGATTTCAATATACGTTTTCTAACATAAATTCGGTAAATCTATATTAATCTGCAACGTAACGTAATTTGTACAACGCCTTCAGTTTTCCCCGACATCGGCTGAATGAGGACAGTCGAACCCTGGACCCTTACGTTCCAATGGCCCAGTGCGCCAAATATTATGCGCGTGGCGCCATCTATAACATCAACAGGGTTAGTGTTATTTTTTGATTTATTTTATTTATATTTTCGTAATTTTATGGCTGATGTTGATAAAAAATTTGAATCCTGTTTTGGCTGGTTTCTTGATGTTTAAAATTACTGTCTTGGCCTTGGTCTTGGCATTTACTGTCTTGGTCACATCCATGATCAATTCATACGCGGCACGACTATACAAACAGTCAGAAGTGCGACAAAATTTAACTTAGCTTCCGAAATAAATAACCCGAAGTGCCGGTTCTTTTTCAATGTCACTCCAAGATACCTAATCTCCTCCACAAATGGCAAAGCCGCACCATCCAGGACCAATGGAGCATATGCAATATTGCAACATGTCTCAATCCTCTGACAACAGATTTCTTCACATTAAATGTCAAGTCCAGATCCACAAAGTCATTGGTGCAAATGTCAAGCATGTACTGCGTGCCGGACAAAGAGTGTGGCACCAATAAGATATCATCTGCATACAATAACGGGTCCGATAAACAGATCGTTGATGATATATCAGCTATATCCAGAATTTTGCAACATTAAAATCACACCATCAATATAAACAGCAAATACCAAAAGTGAAAGAACCCCTCCTTGTCGAATAATAATAATAATAATAATAATAATAATAATAATAATAATAATAATAATAATAATAATACGACCAGAAATGTCTCAGCCGTCTAGAAAATAGAAATCAATTAATTTCCATCTATTTTTGCACTTTAAAACTCCTTTTAGAGCTTGAGTTTTCACTTGCTGAGAAAGTCAATTGTCGCTTCGGCACTCGTGCCAGTGGTCACGTCGACGGCATCGACCTTGATCTCCGTGTCACCGAAGGTCATCAGCGCCTGGATCTCTCTCACCGCCTTCGACGACGCCTCCTCCGCGGCATCGGCGGGGGTCGCAATGTCGGCGAGGCTCAGCTTCAGCGTTCCGCACTTGGTGACTCCCGGGTCCGTAACGAACCGTACTTCGGTCTTTTCCGAGCTGTAGACGCTGATGTTGACCGTCTTCTGTCCTGTTTTGGCCGGAGCGTACTTACGTACGACTGTATCGCCGCTCGCCATCGGTTGATCGGCGGTCACGAATACGTCGAATACTTTGGTACACCAGCTGTTTCCGTCCTTGTGAATGCGATTCGATTTCGGATGTTTTTCCGGATCGAATCTGTTCAGGACTTCGACTCCGTAGGTCAACCGAGATCTCCGTACGGTCACAACGGTCGGATCAAGACCGAAGCAGACGGCTCCTGCATAAGTAAGCAAGTAAGTGAAACCTCGTGATTTTATTTAGTGTTTTCGAAGTAACAGGTAAGTAAAATCTCGTGGATTTATATGGCGCTTTCGTAAGCAGGACAACATTAGCTGCTTATTCTTAGGCGCTCAGCCTTTCTTATAATAGCAATGGGAAAGGTGAAAAGGTGAATGATCAGCCAGGCAATGGTCAGTATGCGAAGGGCAGTGAGGCTAGGTTGTTACAGCTATGGGGAAATGATTTAAGAAAAAGGAAGGTTTAAGCTTAGACCTGAAGACTTGAGGAGATAATGCAGGAATTATGGGAAATGAGGATTCAGATTTTATTGTTTGAAAGTTTTCTAGTCTGCGGAGGGAAACTGGGATAGAGTTACAAAGTTCAGGTGCGGCGTATGAAAAAGCACGGTTGCAAATTTTCAGGGATGATTGATTCAGCGGGCGTGAAAGAGTGAGGTGAGAAGAAGGTCGCGTGGGTCGAGAAGGCAGAGGTGTTAATAGTGTTCTACAGTAGAGTAGACAAGTTTTGATGACTGAAGTGAGCTATATGTAAATGCTTTAAATGTTATCATCTTATATTGGATAAGCTTACGTCCAGTAATTTTAAACCAGTTTCAATTATAAATTCTACTGCATTTGCAGAAAATAAATAGGCCTAATCAATACGCAGTTTTATATGAAATGGAATCCACCAGGACTTAAATTCACACAGTGAGCGATTTAATGAAAGTGGTTTTCGGTAATCTAAGTTCTATTGCTGTTCATTTAATAAGAAGACCTTTTAGTATAGTCAAAGCAACATCCTGTGGAATGAGAATCTTCAGAATATGACTGAAATCGCGACGGATCTCGTGCTGAAGAATGGGAGACTCTGAAAATCCTCCGACAAGAAACAGATACTTGATATCTGCAATGAAAAATTGCTCGAAGGATAGACATCAGGTCGGATATTAGACGCTTTGATACAATATATAAAACTGAAATTGCGCGTAAATTATATTCAGCTTATATTCAGATCTGTAATAATTTCGCCTGCTCAAGTCGGAATTTGTAAGTTAAGTCATAAATTTTGGAGTATCGAACAATTCCATAAAATCGAAAAGTTGTCATCAATTTAAGCCTCGAATTCAAGATTCGAATTATCACACTTGCAGCGATTAATAACAATAATTCATATGTACTTTTATAGTGTCAATTCTAATACTCAATCGATTATCGATGGTACTCCAAATCCATCCGTAAAACATCAGGTCCTTCAGAGTGGTAAACAGCGAAACAGACTGTGGAGGATAGGCCAATTGGAAGAGATGTGTTTTAAGCCTAAAAGATTAACTAAGAGTGAACACAGGTTGCATGACTGCTTTCATATGTCCATTTCAAAGGAGTGTGCTACTACTGCTACTACTACTACTACTACTACTACTACTACTACTACTACTACTACTACTACTACTACAACAACCACTATTATTATTATTATTATTATTATAGTAATAATAGTAATAATAATAATAATAATAATAATAATAATAATAATAATAATAATAATAACAGTAATCGTAATAACGATAATAATACGAAGCAAAGCTGTTGATTTCAGGGACCTTTGACGGTGTTTAGGACGTCGCCGATTGCGTTCTTGATGCGTTCGACAGTTGTATGGAAGAGTCGTTTCATGGCCTCCGGAGACAGACGCAGCATTCCCTGCGACGACCAACGAATGCACGGATCGCCGTGCTTGTTAATGGCGGTCTCCACCGTACTGCCCTTCATTCACATTCAACACACACACAGGCACACACTGTCATCACAGAGGTCAACAAGGGAGTGTCGACTGCCTGGATAAACAATCTTCTAGCAATGGCTGTGCACTGTGTGTGTGTCCATGCAGCAAGGACATTCGGGCGATCCAACATGTTTCTTTCTCGCAAATTTTAACAAATTAATGACTCGTCTATGGTTCTCTCATATTCGAGTTCTAATGAAAAATCTAAATTCAGTTTTACTGTATTAAATTTTGGGACATTTAGCGTTTTTACTACAGAATAAAAATTATTAATAGGTCTAGAATGTTCGGCATATCGGAGCTTCGGAGAAGGGTCCCTCGTCCCCTCTTCTTCGCCGTCTTCGCTGTGCCTGTGTTTTGCCTAACAGCAGCAGCAGCAGCAGCAGCAGCAGCAGTAGTAGTAGTAGTAGTAGTAGTAGTAGTAGTAGTAGTAGTAGTAGTAGTAGTAGTAGTAGTAGTAGTAGTAGTAGTAGTAGTAGTAGTAGTAGTAGTAGTAGTAGTAGTAGACTTCTTTAGCGCCAATGTAGTGGTACATCAGCACAGTTGCGTAGCCAAGGGTGGGTGGGTGTGGGCTTTGGAGGTTAAGCTTTAATGAGTTTCTATGCATTTTTAATTTTGGGACGCGATTTTTGGGGTCAAACTCTCCATTGGCCACCTGGCTATACAATGCAACGGTTTGAGAGGAGATGACCTTTTGTTGCTTGTCAAGATTTCAAAATTTTTCCGAAGTTGGTCATCGTCAAAAGTTCAAAACCAAAAACCAAACACCCCTTCCGGAAATCCTGGCTACGCCACTGTATCAGCACCAGTCGATGGTCGCTTCAGTGAATAATCGTAGTCGTGAATCATTGTCCGTGGTGATTCGATGTTGAAATCCAGAGGTCAGTCCGTACTTCCAGATTCCAGGTTAAGGCGGAGATGCAGTCAGGAATAGATGTGTTTGAAGTCTAGACCTGAAGGTATAGTAAGACATTCAGTTTGGCGGACCTGTGCCGGCAGAGAATTCCAAAGTCTGGGTCCGGCAACAGAAAGAGCACGTTTTCCAGTAGTGGTCTTGCAATAGGGTATGTAAAGTTGCGCGATGGAGCAGTGCATGGCTAGCGCACTGGTCTGCCAATCTTGAGGTCCGTGGTTCAACTCCCGGCCGCGGCAGAAGCTTTTCGGTTGTTTCTGTCTCAAGCGCCCCCCCCCCCAATCAACTCAGCTGTGAATGAGTACATCGGGTGTTAACTCGGTGGAAGGAAAGGCGGCGAGGGAAAGGCTGGCAACCGCCCTCATTCAGCCGTTGCTATGTAAAACTGAAGGAGGCGCTAACCCTTCGGTTTTCCGTACGGGCGCTGAGCCTATGGAGTGTACCTTTATGTAAGCGTAGGAGCATCAGACGACCTGGTTGAGTGCTGGTTATCTTGAACAGTGAGAGGTCGATTGGCTGATTTGTGTGGAGCGTCTTATGCACAATGAGACTCGTCTTGAATTAGATCCTTTCGGAAAGCGTTATATAAATTTTGTGTTCACTAAAAAGTTAAAAATACTTAAAAGTTAAAAATACTTATATTCGCATTTATTTTAAGTTCGTATTATAAATTATAATGAATTCAGATTGCGAAGACTGTTTCAGAAAGTTACGTAGCCTACGAAGGTCGATATTAGATGCTGGAGTTCTCTATCATTGGTTCTTGTAATCTGTTTGAGGCCCCAAAACCGTGGTGGGCAGGGCGCGATTTGTAGGGGGAAGGAAGATTCCACCCCACTGCCCAACTGCATCCCCCTACTGTTACATCCCCACCACTACATCCCCCCACTGCTACACTTCCCCAACAACTACATCCCCCAAGCTCGACATATTCACCCCACTGCCCCAGGTCACGAATCGCGCCCTGGTGGTGGGCATTGAACCGATGGCGTATCTCCACTGTGAGGAAGCTCTTCCTTAGTAGAGAAAAACTGCTAATAAAGGCTTTGAGCTGAAGGCAATGGCTTCGATCGTACCTTTGATTTCTTGTAATACTCAATGAAAGAGAAGGGAAGAGATACGTTCAGAGGAGTAGTCTTGTGCGGATTGGCCGCTCGCTTTCTCGACTCGAAGGCTATCGTCAGGTCAACCCAACCAGCCGGTCGCTTCGCCTTGTACGTCTCGATGAATTCTGATCCAAAGATTTGATTCAGAAGACTCTCAAAGGCCAAATCTATTCCTACAATGAAAAACGAAAAATTGCGCAACGCATTTTAGGCTTAAAAGTTACTTGCCTGGACCTACATACTGTACAACCTTGACAACCGGCACGGACTAAGGATAGGCCCTAAAAGATTATGGATTTTACTCAAATTGAGCGTGGCGCACTGAGCCGAGCTTTCGGACAGCGTTACTTACTTACTTATTTTCGTATTTATTTAAGTTCGTATTATAATGAATTCAGATTGCGAAGACTTTCAGAAAATTACGTAGCCTACGAAGGTCGATATTAGATGCTGGGGACTGGAGTTCTCTATCATGGGTTCTTGGAATCTGTTTGAGCCCACAAACCCCCATGACTGAGACGAAATTTAGACTATATATATTCTATAAGACTTCTATATATACAAAATAACGGCAATTAGCAGTAAAATTGTTTAAATTTGTCTTGGTTTCTGCCCCTTCGCAGTCAAGTGTCTAACGAAAGAATGCCTCAGGGGTCTCCAAAGTTTTTCGGCCGCGGATCACATTGCTGACTTTCGACGGCTCCGCGGGCCACATTCGCAAGAAATTAAATTAGAAAAATACACTATACAGCGAATGAATAACTGACAATAACAGACTATTTATTGCTGAATTATGATACAATTGAAATGGGTTTAACTACTGTGTGATAAATGAAACTGATGCATTTCTGATAAAATTGCATCGAGCATTGGTTCAAAGTGTATAGTATCTATAATAAAATTTAATAAGGATTTCAAATGTCCATCAGGCAGGTCCATTGCTGATCTTAAGAACGATTGAATGTACTTCATCCTAGAAAATGTCTTCACACAAATATGTAGTTTCAAAAGCAGAAATGAATTCACGAGCAAACTTTACAAAAATGAATAAACTGATCATGTGGAAGGCACTGATAAAATTCTAACAAATTTCCACCCTTAAATTTGTCCTTCGGATATCAATGGATTGAACATCAATAATTTATGTTTGCAAACCAGAAGGTAAGTAAGTCTTCAATCATGGCATCGAGAGGAGATGCAAGGGGTACAATTGCACCCCTGGAAAAATTGTGAAGTCACGAAGAAAGTAAAATCACTAAAAAAGTAACCTATAGTAAAGATGAAATGTGAATTTATATAAGAATCCGATGAATTTGCACCTCTTGAAAATTTTTTCGTTTCTTTCGTTACAAGACCTTGTTTTGCAGTTTGCACCCGTGGAAAAATGTCTGCGGTCCCCAATGACGCCCATGCATGTCTTCAATGACAGAGTCAAAAGGATTTTCAAAGTCTTATTTTCTACGAACATCCATCTAGATTTCAGAGAAACATCCTTGGAACTGTGTTCTCAAACTTGAAATGATATCTTGAGCATACATTGAAACATGCATGGAAAGGGAGTCGCAGCTTCTTGGCTCTATTTGTCACAACGCGAAAAGTGACTGAAGCAGCATCTCAATAGGCCTAACTGATTCTCAAAAAGTGCCCATTTCTGACGCAACGCTGTTACCTTGGACTACAAACCGGCGAAATCGCAAATGAGCGCCGTTTACCTTGTATTCGAATATTGAAATAATTACATGTAAGGTGCATGCATAGCAATGGCGTAGCAAGGGGGCAGAGGGACGAAGCGCCCCAGGCGGCGCTTGCTCTAGGGGCGGCACTTTCGGGATTTCTTAGATTTTTTGCTGTCAGACTTTTTTCGGAGAATTGAGGGCGGCACTTTTTCTCGCCCCGGGTGGCACTTTGCCTCGCTACGCCACTGATGAATAGATCTTCTGAAATGCTAATTTTCAAAGCCATTCACTTTCTGAGACTGTGGGCATCACCAATGGACGGTTCCTGTCATCTAAGAATATTTAAATCTCACTTCGAAGATTTTAAAAAAAAATGGAGCTAGGACTTTCCCACAGCTAAGCAATCTCACTGAAATATGGTAAGGTAGGTCTAGAAGCTCAGATTCGACTTCCATGAGAAAATCACAAAATTGGAGATGAACGAGTCTATGGTAAAGAGTGAGACAGCTGAAAGTTGAAGCAAGTTAAAATTAAATCCTGTCTCTATTATAGAGACGGCGAAAAAGAGATTCCTATAGCCTAATAGATTTACGCGTGTAACTCATTTCTTGCCGCGGGCTGGATTAAAGACCTTGGCGGGCCGTGTCCAGCCCGCGGGTCGTACTTTGGAGACCCCTGGAATACCTCATCGGATACTAACTCAGCCTCGTAACGGCTATGCGGCTAACTTCTGTTCTTACCAACGGATCCAAATGGACCACCTGTGGCCTTGTGCAGTTCGTGCAGGTGACCGTACTTGGCCTCCATTTCATGAACGGTTATGTCGACAGTGCCCCCTCCGCAATCAACGACCATGTAGCGAGTTCCTTTCAAACAAGAAACGTTCATTAAGAAGCTGTACAACGAAATTAACTTCAACTCATTAGGCCTTAAATACTAGGACGCCCGATGATCGCTGGCCAGCTAACATCTCGATAAAGGTCTTATTCATTTAAAAGTAATGGGACCGTTATATAGTGCTTGCCACTGTAGAACGTTTTAAGTAGGATAACTATGCAACCTTCCTCGTTGACTTCCATTCCGACCGTCTGTTGGCGAGGAAGAGAATCGAATAGACGAAGATTCTCCTCTAGAGTCTCGATTCGACTGTCTACAAAATGTAGAACTATTACTATATATATATATAGGAAGATTAATGGAATGTATGGCATGGAGTGTAGAAACTTATGGATATGAAAGCTGGACCATCCAAAAGAAAATAAGACAAAGACTAGATGCCTTCGAAATGTTTTCTCTCAGAGCAATGCAAAGAATATCATGGACAGAAAAACAAACAAATGAAGAAGTCATGAAAAAAGCAAATACCAAACGAAAATTCTTTAACATCTGCCAAAGACGAAAATTGAGTTATTTTGGTCATATACAAAGAAACAACAAAGATAGCCTACAGCAAACAATACAACAAGGTATCATGCCAGGAAAAAGAAAAAGAGGTCGGCCGAACAGAAGATGGGTGGACGACATATAAGAATGGACTGGAATGGCTATAACAACAGCAATAAAAGCATCTAAAGAAAGAACTACCTGGAAATGCCTGATTCATGACGTCACCTCATCTTCAACTAATGAAGGAAAGAGGAAATGATATATATATATATATATATATATGATCATAGTCAACGCTCTAGACTACTCGTAGAATAAGTATCACTTTTGACATAGGTGTAATAGCATCTACAAATTACTTACTTACTTAACTAACTAACTAACTAACAAAATGACTTCTATAGCGCCATTCTAGTAATGGCAGATGGTCAGATGGTGCGGCCAATGAAGGCGTTACCTGGTGATCTTTGGTGATCGTTAAATGGCCGAAAGTCGTCGTAGGGAGACGAGGGAGAGGGACAGAAAGCTGAAGAGAAAGGGGTCGCGTCTTCCGGCTGAGACGGTGAGTGGGGATCTGATCCCAACGGAGGGGGAGTCGACTGATCGACGGAGGAGGAGAGCAGCTGATGGACTCGCAGTCGACGGACGTAGATGGAAGCAGCCTCCGGTTCCAGGGCGATCAGAAGCTGATCGGGTCTGTCGACGGAAGCGATTCCAGCCTTAATTACGAGTAAAAGGAATACACAGATCGTTCGAACGGACGACGAAGTATATACATCAAAAGCTGAATAGAAGAATTATACGAATGTCGCTATAAAAAGTATAAAGGCCTACGATTACGACAAGTCGGTCTTGTAGTCGCTCTTGTTTTTTTCTATGGATTTTGGCTAATGCCTGATGTTTCTTCATAAGTATTTTTTAGAATATAGAATGACAGATACACGCATACATTGGCGCAGTCACGGAAGGCAGCGCTCTTTCCGGCATTCGCCTATTCTCTTCGATCACGCTACCTATCCCTCCTCCCACCCCAAATAATTTCTTAACGGTTTGCGCAAATCCCACGACCAGTTCCATCGAGAATAAGTGACTGGTCCCTCGTGACTTCCCCCGTGGCTACGACAATGATAGACAGCTTGGCGACAACACTCAACGACATTTTGCGTTATTGTCACCAGTGACGGTTCCAAGAATTCTTGGTGGGGTGCAATGAATTTCTAGTATGTTGGTACGGGGATGCAACGAAATCCCGAAAAAGGTCGACAAGAAGAAAGGTCATTAGCAGTGTAGTGGCCAGTAAGTAATGTAACTGAATCTTTCCTAAAAAGTGCTGACAAACAAAAGAAATGCCATCAGCTCCGTTGTGCAAACAAGGACCGCGACTGATCGGACACGGTAAACCCTTAAAACGCTGACACAAGTTAAGAAAAAGTTCAGTGGGGGAAATGCATCACCTGTCATCCCCAACGTGGAACCGCCCCTGATTGTCACTTTAGTTGCCTGCTATAGCTTTTGTCCGATGTTCCTTATACGTCTTTTCATTATATAGATGCTAGATGATTTAGATATGCATTGCTCTTTAATAACAAATACGTTGACGAAATTTAAGCCGACCTGTCGGATAATAATCACTAAATTACTCGCCCTGAATAGGTGAGTCAAAAATTCAGACAATTATTATATTAATTATCAGACATCCATTTGAATTCATTTGCCAGTTTCAGTAGGAATCTGCGTTCATACACGACGCACTTAATATGCAGGATAACATTTGCCTACATTAAAATTAGATATCGGCCCAACAGTTTAGCGTGCTGCACCATATCTGGTAGTATTGTCAGAAATGCAAGAGGCGTTATTTAAGACCCCTATTTAAGGGTTATATTATTTAAGACCCTCATTAGATCTCTAAATTACTCTAATTGCTTATGATTGATATTCCAAGCTATTATTCGAAAATTCAGATAGAATAGTGCGAGCCTCCTGACAAAAGACAGCGTTGTTGCGTTGATTCCTGTGTATAGGCCTACCTGGTACGCAGCCTCTCTCATGAACTGCTTGGCCGGTGCTTTCCAGATGGCTGGGACTGTGATGACCCATCGGATGTCTTCGCTTAGGATTTCAGTCGCTGACTGATCGCTCAGCTCTTGAAGAGCATGGTCCTTGAAGTACCTCAAGGCGTGGCAAAACACCCTCAGAGCTGATACGGCCTTTCCGTTACTGGCAGTTATGGTTGTTTCTTTGTTCAGTATCTAAAATGATGTAGATGTTTAGGCTATACACGGCGTCTCACTCAATAGAGACCACTTTGTATTTTGGGTATAACTTTTCCAGACGTATTCCGATTTTAATTAAAAAAATATAACCCAATCGTTGTGTTCGCTTGAAAATTTGCTTTTAGACGATATGATTCTCATTTGCATATTTTAAAAATATGCTACTCTTTATACAGCGCAATATAATTTCAGATAATTATATACAGGATGCATTATATATCCAGGATTTCCCGAAGTGGGGGTTATGACCATTCCCAACTTCTGAGCAAAGCAAAAAGGTCGTCATCATTATTTTGCTTAGTTACGTTAGTTATGTTATATAGTTAGCCTATATATGAGCGCCTACAACTATATTGATATTTTTCTCTGCTTCTTTTCTTCTTTCTTGCTACCTTAACCCCTTAACTGGGGATCCCGGATATATCCGTCCATTTTACATTGAGTTACAGTTAAATACACGGTTAAGGGGTTAAACCCGATTTTTCCGCCCCATAAAAATTTTGGACGTGCAATCAAGATGAAGTTTTAAGCCCCGCCTCCTTGGCTACGCCACTGTTTCATGATCTTTCCGCTTCACTTGAACACATTAACAGATGCTTGTGGTAACGCTGATGGACATTAGGCAGACTATTCAAATATTTAAACACTTTCAAGACTCTGGCATTAGACCAGAGGCCTCCAACTCGCTATTGGCGGCATTCCTGTTTATGAAAATCATACAGCAGGAAGTTTCTGTGTCGCGATTTTGTACAAGAATTGTTTAACAATTACCAGTAAAGACTGATTTCACTGGCCGTTGTTAATTTAATCTGTGTCCAGTTTACTCAAACTAAGAAAGTACAGACATTGTGGATGGTTTGAAATATCATAGCGAGGCCTAACGACAGCTTTACATGGATCTCCAACAGTGGCGTAGCCAGGGTTCCGGAAATGTGGAGGACGCGACAGTTTCGGGTAAAAAGTTCCTTAGGTAATTCTTGGCATCTTCGATCTTGCTATACCTTCTCTCACCCCAAATTTATCAACGGTGTTCACAAATCCAACGGCCGGTCCCAAGCCAGAATAGCGGGCTCGCTCCCCTCGTGGCCATGCCAATGATCTACAGTTGTTGTTGTTGTTGTACAAACGAAGATCTCAGCCGGCAATAAACAGCATATCTAATTTCACTGAAAATAAAGTGTTTTAGGAAGATGGCGGAAGTTCATCACGCGACCAACGAAAGTGAATCGCCTCCTCTCCATACATCAGGCGCCATTCATCCGGCATGACGCCCGCCGTTTGGTGTCAGAAGACGGCCAACTAATCAGTACTCAGTAGTCTACATGGCCCTGCAGGATCCGCTGTTGCCGCAGGCGCCTGCGAGCCTAATTCTATCAAGCCTTATGACCAGCGCCTGAACAACCCCCATGACAGCCCTCCGATTACGGCTAAAGTTAGATAAACGACAGCGTATGTAATCAGAGACGACCGCATTTGCAGTTAGAACTGGGTTACCGACGAGCGACTGAATACATATTAACAACAAAACGCCCGGAATTCATAGACAATTTCTCTTCAAGGCCCTTATTCTTCTGTTAGATGTTCAAGGGGCGATGCTTGCGAATTCTTTTCAGTGCACTTGACATTTGTTCGCATGTGTACTTGTACAGTAGCTGCTTGCAGCTGACTTCGATGAAATTTTAGAGTACAGCTATAATTCCTAATCAGTTTACTGAACTTCTTACAATTATTATTTTAAACAATTAAGTGTATGCCTCTTCTAGTAAAGTTTGCTGTATGTATATTGTCACAATTGGACAATGGACAAGCGATTTAACATCCAATATTGAGCAGGAACTGAAGCAGTTTAGAAACATTTTGATGATAAAAACCTTAGCATAAATTTCTCCACAGTTTTCTCTTCAACGGTCTTATGTTTATAATTCCCGCCTTTTGTTAAGCTTCGTGGGAAGTTAAACTTTCCGTGAAAATTGTATTGCCAATGGTTACTTTTCTTTCACCGCGAGGATTTTTGCCTCTTCACTTTGCCCCTTCATCTATCTCGTTCAAGTGCCGCAAAATGTCTTTCCATACAGAACAATGTACAACGATGTCTTCCTCCAACCATTAGAAAGTCAATTCATCACTGTTCAAGAACCTAAACAAGATAAGGAACGCCGAAAGACCGAAGCTGGTGCTGATGGAAAATGGAACCCGCAGTTCTTCTGCGTCTTGCATGACGTCTGTTGATGCACGGCACGACTTCAGCGCAATGCAACAGTGCGTGTCTGAATCTCCTTGCTTTTAGCAGTTCGCTGTTTACCAATCGTTTAGATTTTTTATTGAACATTCTCGGGTTCTTCTTTTGTACGTAAGCCTATTAACGGAAACACTTTTTGTGACGTCCTTTAGTAGCGATAGATTCTAGAACACTAAAAAGCTCTCGCAGGAAATGTAAGCTTCGTATTCTTGCTCCTGCGTTTTACAGCCATTTTCTAACATACACAGTATAAGACTCTTTGAGTATATCAGACCATAACAGTAAATGGTTGCGTCCAAGTGAAGCATTAAGCACACGCTAAGGATTTTTCACGTTTCTTCAATAAAGTTCCTAAGCAGTGGCGGCTCCACCGGGGGGACCAGGGGGGCCCGTGCCACCCCCCTATTGAGAGCCTGGCCCCCCAGTGCCCCCCAGTTGGGACCCTATACTTAATGCTACATACATTAAACAACAAATGGTTGGCCCCCCATGATTAGAAGTTGCCACCCCAACGGCCCCCCACTTGCCAAATCCTAGAGCCGACACTGTCCCTAAGTCCGAGCAGGAGAGAAACGTCAGCATCAAGAGTCCTAAAGACGCGAAGAATTTAACGTAGAATCGTAGCATGCTGACTCAGCACACTAAAGTTTTCCAAACTAAATTAGATAATAAACTTCGGCCAGCCTTGTTTTTGGCTCCTTACCAAAACGCCAATCTAGCAGCACTTACACAAAAGAATAAAAGGGGTACTTGTCGGTTAATTCGCCGCCAACATTGGGTAAATGTAAGGGCTTTTCGGTAAAATCACAGCCAACTTAACCCTAACCCTAACCCAAACCCTAACACTAACCTAACCCTAACCCTAAACCTAACCCTAAACCCTATTGAATAAACTATTGGCGGTGAATTAACCGACAAGAACCATAAAAGGTCGCGTTGTGAAAGCAACCGGGTCACGAGGTCAGTGAGCATGGAACTGATTGGGGTTACAGACCAGAGTCGATCACTGCATAATGGCCTAAATAAAGGAATGACATCATAAGGTATTGACGGTATACATGCAGCATTTAAAAGAAATTAGATCAAACAAATAGACGCGTAGAGGCTTTGGGTCCTTCGTATCTTGATGAATTGCTTACTGCATTATAGTGAAGAGACATCTTGAACTTTTCGAAATAAAACCATCGTTTGGCTTCCTTTGAGTCGAGGTCGTGGTAGTAGTCCCTGGCCGTGAAGCCGAACGAGTGGAAGTCTCCTTCAGGGTTGAGCAGGAGGGTGGTCGGCGTCTTCTGGTTCACGATCCCCGGATCGCCGCCCTCCCACTTTCGCATCATGTGGATGCTGGAGGGATCGCGAACGAAGCTGAACGCGTAACCGCTCATCGTCGTTCCAAAATCGATGGCGGCAACAACGAAATGCGTCGTCGTAAACAACGGTCGATCTAAGCTCCGAATCGCTGCGGTCTCCGCTGGGAGATCGCTTTCTGGCGTTACTCCGGGGCTTTCTAAGGGCCCAGTCGAAGCCCTAATGACCGAATTCGGGGCGTCAGGAGTGATCGGACTCGTGGACTGTTGCCGAATCTTCTCCTTTGAGACGGACAGTGAGACGGGACGTGGAGACGGTAGGGACTCGCTCGTTCTCTCGACCTCTCGCTGTCGACCGGCATCATCGTCAAGGACCTGGTCCAAGGAACGAATGGCCGCCTGATCGGTGGAAGCGGTTTCCTTCGACAAGTCTTCAGCCTTCGTCTTCTGAGTCTTCGTTCCCTCGAGTTCGGAACCTGCATAGGGCAACGCAGGGCCTCGATCGCCGATCTGCCGCGCCTCCTCTTTCCCAGGCGCGCCAGTTGTTGCGGTGTAGATGGCCGTGCCTGTGCCTTTGACTTCTGTCCCGTTTGCAGGTCTTGGCTGATTGCAGATAACCGTTTTGGTTGAGATAAAAGTCGGTCTTTCGATGGGCACTGCCCCCTCCGTTGGGCTGTCATTTCCCGTTGATCTGTCGTTCATTTTCCTCTTGTCGTCGTAATCAGTTTCTACAGAGTGGTCGTAACAGTTCAGTTCTATTGCCGTCAATTTCAGTGCTTCTGGTGATGTCATCGTCTTCCCAACGCAGATTAAACGTTTCCGGTGAAATTCTGCAAACAAATGTTAGCAATGTTGCAAGGTGATTGGACACGTATAATCGGTCTAATTAGAATGCACTAAAACTCCATTCAGCAATGTCAAAAACACCTGCGCAGCCAGCGTTAAAGAATAGGGAGGCACCCATACGAGGTCTACGGAAAATATGCCAATATTGGATTCTAATCTTGAGATGTGGAGCCTATTTTCAGACTACCTGATATCATGTGACCATTCACTGGTAACTCACGACCAGTTTACCCCCAGAATGCGGGTGCCCGGCCCCCTGTGCCATCTCGTGGTTAGAATAATATTAATAAAACCGGTAACCCAACAATTATTATTGGAAGGGCCAGTGGCGTAGCGAGGGTTTCCGGCGTCCGAGGGAAGGTGTGCCTCCCGCAACTTGCAAAAATCTTGAGCAAAAAAGGTGGCCACTTTTGTTCCTTCGGCGCCACTCTGAGAAATCGGCTCCCCTCAATCTACGAACAAAAAGTCCTGATGAGCAAAAAAGTCGTCGCTCATTTATTTTACTAACCCAAAAAACGATTTTGGCGCCCCTGCCTCGGGGCCCGGGGGTAACTGCCCCATTCCGCCCCCTCGCTTATGGGGAGGCTGTGGTCAATATTTTGGAATTTCAGATGTCTAACAAAAGCGTTAAAGTATCGACTGAGTGAGGAGGTCATGCACTGACTCATTTTCCGAAGCCTACTGTAGATCTGTACCAAAACTGTGGTCTGTAGTCTATGTGCTTGCATCATTCTTAGTCCATGATTTCCTTGTTTTCGGTTGTCGCGTGCTTGTCATTGGTGGATCGTTCATTGTATTAATTATCTGAGGGATGATCATTCAGTTATATGTCGAATTTAGGCATGAGTTAATCGAATCTTGCTATACTTTTATTCAAATGTTTTGACCCAATAATAATTTTAGCAGAGTTCGCGGTCTTCTGAATGCGGATGCAGGTCGCTTTAAGTTTAGGGCGTTATGGCATTTCTAGCCGACACCAGTAGAATAATCTAGCGATGCATAATATGATTCGATAATTAATAAACGCAAACAAGGAAACGCCTAAGCTAAGAAAATTAACCATCACTGATTTCATGTGTGTGTGTGTGTAATTTAAAATAGGCAATTATGATGGTCTAGAAGAAGACAGGAAGTATAGGCACCATGATACAGGCTTAGCCTACAATAATTAAACCTGGATTTATTGTTCTTAAACAGACTCACGTATTGCCCCAAAGTACGATGTTGGCGATTGCAGTGTTTTTATGTTTGTGTATGAATACTGTATAGGCTTACTGAATTGTATCCAAGGCATTGTAAGCGATGGCAATTCTAGAATTTCCCCATCCTTGAAAGTTAAGATTTCTCCGCGCCAATAATACTCGACCCTGGTAAATTTCTTGCTGAGAACCAAATTTCGAGCACGTCTATTAATATGAAATATCTCCCAACACATTTTCGCTCCACTATTAGCGTAGCCATGATTCCAGAATAGGGAAGTGCCACCAGCGCAGATAGGATACATTAAAGTAGATTAGGGGGTTTGGGGGAGCGTTGAGTTCTCCAGCGGGCCTGAGTAGAAGCTCCAACCACATAAATTTGGAATGATCTTAGACCGTGAGCTCGGGTGGCCAACGCCTTTAAAGACTTTAATTGTGATTTATTTATGGAGCGGCCGAAAGCAGCAATGCAAACGAGTTTATCGATTATGTCGACAATCAGTCCTACCCCGTAATGATTATCATCCGTTTTGCATAAAGCCACGAGTCAGGGACGTAGCTAGGCATGGGCAGGATTTTAGGTTTGGGGAGGCTGAAGCCAAAGATTCACTCTCCTTTCTTCCTTTTGAGCCCGCAACGCCATTTTGGGCTTGAATTCATTGAGGAGCTAGCTTCAGGTTGGGGGGGGCTTGAGCCCCCAAGCCCATTCCTAGCTACGTCTCTGCCACGAGTGGTCCCAGCCCGGATGATGGCCCGGTCTCCCATCACGATTTGACTTTTTCTTCAGTCTGTGTCATTGATTCCCATTAATACAGATTTATTTCCGAACGAATTTTAGACCAACTTTATGTTAGAACTGATACCATGAAGTGATAGTAGCATTATTGTGATCATCGTCACCATCATCATCATCGTTGTCGTCATCATCATCATCATCATCGGCTATTTCTGCTGCCTTTTCTTTCAGCCAGCATCCTGGTCCCCACCATAGGCACTGCAACTGCGGTTGATTCATAGTCTCTGGTTTGCGAACTCCCCAAAGCAAAAAGGTTAACGTTTGCAATTACAGTATTTTCATTTGGTCGATTGGCATGTTCGATACTTTTGTTGGTTTAGTCGCCCTTGCAACTGTATATTCGGTCTGTCAGACACGAATTTTAGTCACTCCCCTGAAGAGGGTTCAGAACTTCAGATGACCGCCATCAAGCAAAACAAATAGGCTTACTCTGACGGATATCTGGAATAGACCTTGCCCGAATGACCATTAAACTTCGGCTATGGTGATTTCTGCGGTAGATTAAACTACAAAAGCGCTGTAGAAATTCACATAATGATTGTTTAAGACTCTAAGTAAGTTAGGTATTTAAAGAAATTGTGTCTACACAAGTCACTTAAAATTAGGAAAGCATTTTGGATTTAACGTGCACCAGTGAAAATCAAGGGCATAACAGGAATCTAATATAAGCAGGGCTTTTTTGTGAAAAAATATTTTCCGGAACGCATTTAGTCAGGAGTCAATTGTCAACATGACGTAGGCTAGCGGCCAAACAGTTACTATAATGATTATTATCAATGCAACATTAAATTCATACATAGATAATTTAGAACTCTATCGGTTCTAAAGTTTCAATTTATGAATTTAATGTTGCAAAAATCAGTGGCGTAGCGTGACTTTTGGGGGCCCGGGGGCATCTTTGCCATGGGGCCCCAGAGTTTCGAGCTGACGAGCAAAAAAAACGTCATCACCTCCTATTTTATCCTGACGAGCAAAAAAAGGTTCGTCAGCACATTATTTCTAGAGTTAGGGTTAAGAAGTTAGGGTTAACCCTAACCCCGCCCTAGCTTAGTCCCCTCTTCGGGGGCCCCCAGCCCGGGGCCCGGGGGCTGTCAACAAAGTGCCCCCGCCCCCCCCACGTTACGCCACTGGCAAAAAAACCAGTCTTCATATTTTCCGGAACACCGTTCCGCCTCGTTCCAGCACAAAAAAGCACTGAATATAAGTTTACACTTTCTTAGGTCGAGTCGACAACTAAACACATTAGCCTAATATTGATGGATGGACGAATGAATTGACAACGCCGTGGCTGGCAGATCATCGTCTGTTGGTCTAAAATGTTGACTAATAACTTCCAAAACAGCATTGGTATTTGAACAGTCAAAACACCTATAGTCTACGCCCTTGTCCTGCTGGAAGGTTCTCGCACATAATTATGCGATCGCCAAAGTTCAAGCCCTGCATGATTTGTTGAAGACGACCGATTCCAGTGGCAGAAATGTTTAGCTTTTATCCGCCCGATGGAAGATAGATAAAATGGGACTGGGTAGTCCTACCACAGAGCTAATTTTAAACGTATAAAAACAATCGTTATATGGATTTTAAGCCCGCGTAGGCCTATTGCCAATAAACTCACCAATACCGTGTTTCTGTCGCAACAAATGACGACCGGAGAGACGTGTTTCTTAATTGCAGAATCCGCTATGTGGGCACAAATCGCAGCGATTAGTCAATAGGCAGGTTCGTCGTCTATTGATAATATAACGACGCCTACGGGCGATTACGTCCTGACACATATGCCTGACAGCGAACCGAATGAGACTCGTCCTGCTCTCTGCTGCAACAAGCTCTCTCTCTCTCTCTCTCTCTCTCAGGCCGGCGACTGACAGATCAATTATGATGAAACTACAGGCCCGATGGGGTGAAGGCCTACTCGAAATAGACCTAAGGCCACGAGGCCTAAAGGACCCACCTGCAACCACGTCGTGGCGGCAGAACCCTGTTCCGTCTCAGGAGCAACATGGGCGTCTCGTCCTAACTTCTAAGACCGTCCTATGTGGCCGCGAACGCGTTATAGGCCGCGGATACAGGAAGACGGTTTGCGGGAGGGATATTCTAGTGTCGAAATTCCCGTTTTGAATTGTCTTGTCCCTTCTGTATGAAATTGAGATACTGGTTGAAATGTTTTGAAGAGAGAAAAAAAGATGGCTCTCGGGTTAGGGTTAACCCTAACCCTAACTCTATTCGTTCCTCTGTAACTTTTCGGATCTTTGTCATGGAAGAAATTAGCCAAATGAAATGTTTGGGGTGGGTTAGGGGGTCAATGAGTGCCCGTACCCTCCTCTAGATCCGCCCGAGGCACGCCTGGATTTGGTTGTGGGTTAATAGGCATACTTCTTGCTGTTGGCCAATGAGGGCAGCTTCGCATTTGACGCACACAGCTTCGTCGGCTTAGGCATATCTCCTTTCTGGGCTTCAATTTGAGAAGTTAGTTAACTTTTAACAAAGACCTCAAGTCGGGTAGCTACTGCTTAGGCTGAGGGCATGTTGTCTTGGCCTAAGATGCAGGAACTAACTCCATCGCGGCGTAATATGTAGGCTCTAATAAGCTGCAATTGAGACCTTCACTTAATCATAATACAGGATTAAACAAGGCCTTGTGATGCATTTCTATCCTGGACTCAGTGGCGTAGCTAGGGTTCCACAGGGCTTCAGAAACCAACATTTACAATCTCGACTACGTATTTTTGTTCACAATCACCTACCTCACCCTAAATTTTTCTAATCGATTTAACGCAAATTCTACAACTGATCTTAGCCCAACGAACAGGGGGCCGGCTCCCCGATCCCCTCGTGGCTACGCCAATTATCTTAGTTGTCATCCCTACACGTTAAAGTCTCCTCCGGCCATCAAACTATTGAAATGGCTGTCAGGACTTTCTCAGGTAAAGCAGAGTTTTTGTCTTGCGGAAAGTTCAAGTAGGCCTATCTCCTACAGGTTTAGTACAGGTATTGTAACTTGTCAGTTGTAACAATAGATTTAGCGGTCCGACTCTCTTTCACTGGGGTGATGATATATGTTGGTCTGCGAATAGTTTGACTCCAACCATCCAGATAAAAGAAAGGTAAGGTAGCGTCTAATGGCTAGTGTTCTGACCTGTCAGTCGTGATGGTGTGTCGGGATTTGAGTCTTTGTCGCCGCCTCAGAGACCTATGCTATTTCCCATCCCTGTTCAATTTAATTAATCATTTGTACTTGATAAGTCAGGTATGCATTAAGATAAGTATATTATTGTTTTGACCTTGCGTTTTGTCATGGTTGATTTTAATAAAGAGACTTTGTATTGCATTGTGATTAAGAGAAACGCTCAATAAGGAAAAATCCAGCAATTCTGGTATTTTAAGCAACCAAAGTCAGCCGTGTTTCATTACATGCAAAATACACGACATAGGCCTACTACTGAATGTCAAAAAACGCATATCGCATCTCGTTCGACATGTTACAAAATGAAAATGGTCATAGCTTATACTAGCCTGGTCACAAAATGTGTGTAAATGGAGCCGTACTGGCGCCTAGCTAGGTTTCAATCTTCTACGTGCTGTAGTGATATTTGTAGAAAGGGATGGTTTACAACCCACAATGGTCCACTCCACAAATGGCAAAGGGGATGTTTCTTGCTGTCATTGACTTGTTTAGCAAAATATTTGGCATAACCAAACAATAAAATTTCTCCCCTTGATTTTCTCACAATATTTCCGTACACGTACCGGTAAACGTGCCAAGCATAGATATAAGATATGTAGTCATATTTCGATACAACTGACATCTAGCGAATACAATCGACTTACAGAATATTGGGACTGCAAAGTCTCGTTGGCAGATAACCTATGCAGAAGGGTTAAACAGTTCTAAAATGCAATTTGTCCCAACGAGACTTGCAGGTCCCGTACGTACTGTTACTTTCACTGGTGTAGACTCATCACTGGATGAGCTGCTATCAACCACTTAAGACTTCAGACATATGGTCATCGTAACTGGCCGAACCGTGATCATGATCTATCACATATTCAGTACCATCATTACTTTCTTCCAAAACTTGTCTGAGAACATCACCAGCTCCAGTCTTCGAGTCAACTCATGATGCTATTCTTTAGTTGTAAATATAATTACACAAATTGTCAAATGAGTGCAGAACAGCTAAAAGAGGAGCTGGCTTATGAAATAACTCATTATAACAACCGAACGAAAAGATTATTATGTGTTTCCTTGTAAATAAACTGAATACTCAATATTTTAAATTTTGTATCACTGGTGTCCGCCATTAACATTTGCTCGAGCATATTAAGCCACGAGCCCACGAACACCCTAATATCAAAATAAGTAGATATCCCCGTTCATATTTTATGCACCAACAACTATCTAAAGCAGGCACGTCGGAACGAATTTTCAGCAGGGTTGCAGATTTTCCTATTTTCTTAAGAAAAATATTTCGCATCTTAAAAAAACCTCACGAGCAAAAAAAGGTATTCAAAGGTCATCACGCACGGAATGTACTATCTTTTTTTCCATGGGGTACAGGGGGTGCAGATTCCTACCGACCTCCACGGGGTGCGCTGCACCCCCTGAATTTTTCCAGGGGAGCTGTAACCTCTGCACCCCTGTTGGGATACAATGATATTGTGTTTACTAACTTACTTGCTTAAGTGCTTCTTTTTCCGGTTTAACGTGTTCGAAAAAGGGACTGTTCAAGAGTTTAATGTGTCGATTAAATATTGCTAAACTGTGTACTACATTGCGTACTCTTTTAAAGTCTTACAGGTTACGGACCCAGAATACGGGCAAGTACATACGTTTTTGCGATAAATTAAGTATTCGGACGACACAAAAGGATTTAACTTCGTACACTTCGAGAACAGTCGAGGATTGCGCCGCCAAGCATACAGACATACGGAATAAGAAATAAAAGATGGCGGAATGCAGTATGAGCAACCGAATTCTCATAGCGAAACTTAACGGTAACAATTATCAACTATGGAAATTTAAAGTCGAGTTATTGCTAATAAAGGACGATTTATGGAAAGTAGTTGAAGAAGAGCCGCCAACAGATATTACAGAAGAATGGAGAAATAAGGACAACAAAGCGCGGGCTACCATCGGTCTCTTATTAGAGGATAATCAGCTACACCTTATAAAGAAAGAAACTACAGCAAAAGGAATGTGGCAAGCAATCAGGAAGTATCACGAGAAATCAACACTGTCGAATAAGGTATCATTACTAAAGAAACTTTGTTCACATAAATTATCAGAAGAAGGCGATATGGAAACTCACATTACGGAGATGGAAGATCTCATTGATCAACTAACTAATCTAGGAGAAGAAATCGCTGAACCACTTACAGTTGCTTTTCTCTTAAGCAGTTTGCCGGATAGTTTCAATACCTTAATAACAGCATTAGAAACCAGACCTGAGGCTGATCTAACTAAAGAACTAGTAAAGAGCAAATTACTTGAAGAATTTACAAGAAGAAAGGAAAAGAATTTGACGGAAAGTACCTCAGATCAACAGAAGGTATTAAAGGTCATAAAGGAAAATCAAAATCAAAGACCTGAAACACAAATTATCTGCTATTTTTGTAAAGGAAGAAATCATATGAAAAGGGAATGTCGCAAATACAGAGAATGGAAAAGGAAGAATCCAAACAGACACGATCAAGCAAGAACAGTTGCAGATGTTTCAGACACTTTTCATGAAGATAAAGAAGAAACTTTTTCTTTTACAACGCTCATTGCATCTCACAATAATGTGGAACACTGTTGGTATGTAGACTCAGGAGCTACATCACACATGTGTAGTGAACTAAATTTCTTCACGAAGATTGATAGAAATTACAAGAAGTACATTGTTGTTGCAGATGGGAGAAAATTAGAAACAAGAGGCATTGGTGAAGGTTTCATTCAGTACATTACAGATAAAGGAACAACAGAGAAAGTAAAAATCTCAGGAGTTTTATTCGTGCCAGAATTAAAGGGAAATCTCATTTCGGTAATAATGTTAATAAAGAAAGGTTTTGAAGTACATTTTACAGACAGACAATGCAAGATAACTTTTGGAGGTAAAACAGTCATAACTGCAGCAGATCTCAATGGACTTTATGTTTTGAGAACAGAAATACAGCAAGCTTTAAGGGTTACAGATGATCAACATAAAGAATGCATCCATGTGTGGCATCGACGACTTGGGCATAGAGACTCAAATGCCATAAGACGACTAGAAACAGAGGACCTAGCTGTTAATTTTCATGTGGATAATTGTCAAATAGTCGAAAGATGTGAAAGCTGTATCAAGGCAAAGATGACAAAGAAATCTCTTCCAAGAAAGTCAGAATCAAGAACTGCAGAAAAACTTGACCTAATACATACAGATGTCTGTGGTCCTATACAGACAACTACTCCAGGAGGTGCGAGGTATTTCATGACGATGATTGATGACTACAGTAAATACTGCAAAGTGTATTTGTTGAAACAGAAATCAGAAGTGCCTAACAGAATTAAAGAATATGTAAGGCATGTACAGACTAAATTTCAGAAAACGCCAAAGCGAATCAGGTCAGATCGTGGATGTGAATACATTGGAAAGGAACTTCACAAATTTCTGAAAGAGGAAGGAATTCAAGCAGAATTTACAAATCCTTATACACCGGAACAGAATGGACGTGCGGAAAGGAAAAACAGGTACTTAACAGAAATGACAAGAAGTATGCTTATAGATACAGAAATGCCAGAAAAGTATTGGGGAGAAGCATTGAATACTGCAAATCATATGCAGAATCGATTGCCTACAAAAGACAACACAAAGACTCCTTATGAAATGTGGACAGGAAAGAAACCATATTTAGGCTATATGAAGCCATTTGGATGTACAGCTTATATGGCAATACCTGCAGAAAGAAGACAAAAATTAGATGATAAGGCAAGAAAGCTCATTTTTGTCGGATATCCTGAAGGAACTAAAGGTTACCGTCTATTGGAGAAAATACAGACAGAGTATACATCAGTAAGGACGTTATTTTTATTGAGGGGGATCCACATATTAAAGAAATTGAAAGCAGAAACAATGCAGAACCAAAAGATACAGAATCTTATAAGGAAGACATTCAGACATTGAATGAAGATAATCATTCAACAGGCATTGAACTGGAAATACAGAACACAGCAGAAACAGAAAGATCTGATGGAATTATTCCTGAAAGACAGCACGAACATATTCCATTAAGACGTTCAGAACGAATCAATAAAGGGAAAGCTCCAGAAAGATTGATTGAAACTGCATATCAGAGAACTGTTTCATTCTGGAGACATTAATGTTAAATATTGTTCTAGTGAGGAAATGACTGCTGATGCTCTTACTAAACCTTTAGAGGTAGTTAAACTTAGTAAATTTGTTGAGAACATTGGTATTCATTGAACTTGCTGAACACTAAGGGGTTTTTATATCGTTGAGGGGGTGTGTTGGGATACAACGATATTGTGTTTACTAACTTACTTGCTTAAGTGCTTCTTCTTCCGGTTTAACATGTTCGAAAAAGGAACTGTTCAAGAGTTTAATGTGTCGATTAAATATTGCTAAACTGTGTACTACATTGCGTACTCTTTTAAAGTCTTATAACCCCCACTTCGTACGGGCCTAACCTAAAATGTTTTGGAAGGGCATCTATTGCAGCGGTTCTCAACCTGTGGTCCGCGGACCACCAGTGGTCCGCAACCATCTGCCTGGTGGCCACGAGCAAAGCCTAATTTTTGAACAAATTAAAAATGTGCAGACAAAATTGGAAAATATCGTGCAGACAAATTTCGTCAATATATGTTTTATGTTTCTTTTTAGTGGCAAATACAACCGCATGCGTTGGTGATTGGGGTTCCCACAGACCCCGGTGAGGGAGCCTATATGATGCTCCCGCTGACTCCCCACTCGCGTGAACGAACGTCTTTGGCACTGCCAATGGAGGCGGTCCGCCATGTGAGATCAGTATCTCCAAAATGGTCCTTCTTCATAAAAAGTTTGAGAACCGCTGATCTATTGAATAAAAGCAAATTGTTGATAGACATGTTTGGGGTCCAATTGGACCTCTGTTGCCCTTTTATTAAAGGAGGTTAATAGACTCTATTAGACTGCTTAACTTAAAGTGCAGCAAGGCAACAGATAAAATGACAAAATCCAAAATGCAAATAATAGGCTACATGTCAGATTTTATGATAGGATATTGGCAATGCCCCCTGGAAATGTTTTCAAGGTGATTAGCTCTCGCAGCGGGGCAGTAGCGTGCAGAGGGGGGACGGGTGGGGCGGTGGCCCCGGGCGCAGACCAGAGGGGCGTAAAAATTGAATCGACAATTTGTTTTGCACGTCAACACTTTTTTACTACATTTTACTATTGCTGTCGTACCATCTAAAATTTCGTTTTTATGATCAAATATTAAGATCTACACAAACAAAATTTAAAAATAATAGGATCTGTCTATAGATTTCAGCCACTTACATGAAAAGTTGTTTACTTCCATTCCTTGACATTCAAGCGGTGTCATTAGACAAAGCGAAACAATTAAGCCTAATGTGGTCAGTCAGCCCCTACCACATGCAGTGGCTGCCGGACAGTGCCGCCATTCGAGATATCAGTCATGGACAACTAGATTAAGTGGACGGTCATCTGTCTAAAGTACCTTACATCAGGGGCCAACTGAATGCAGCCTTCTGTGCATTTGCATGTAATTTTTGATTTTTTTCAACTTGCAATTGCTCGGATTCTATGGAAGCTAAAAAGATGAGGTATGCGCCAATGTATTGGATTTTTATTCCTCTTTCAAACAATCCGTGAAAATTTAATAAATGGGATGAGGCTTCACAAACTGACCTGAAACAGAGCCCCTACCAAAAAATATTATGTTTTGTTCCAAGCTGTGCAGCAGTTAATATTATCTAGACTATATTATTTTAAAGTAATATTTTAAATTCTTGTAGTATTATAATTAATTAAAGCCCTTTCTGGTTCAATTTCATTCGATAGGTGGCCAAAATTCTATAAACTAGAGTCCTTGCATTTGAGAGAGGTTGCAACTTTAGGCTACTAGTTTATATTGCTTCCAAATCATAAATGAATAAGCGTACAGATATCATTATAACATATGCTGGTTTATCAAGTCAAGTAGTCACAAGTTGAAATAATATACATAATTTACAGTGAATTTAATTGTTAGCGCAAATGTGTACTATAATTTATTATTATTACAACGAAGAAAAACTTGACATGGAAAAATATCACCTAATCATTTTTGAGAAAGTTGGAAAGTAGATACCTAAAGAGAACACAGTTCCCGTAGACAGGTATCTTAGTTCTAATATACTTTGGATTTTTAACATAAATAATATTTTTTAGAATATTTTAACATAATATTTGGATGCTTTTCAATTTAATATATATTTCTGCTTACTCTGCAGGTGGCTCTAGAAGAACCCTAACATTCGGCTTGACGTCAAAGTAACCGTCTACAAAACAGTCATTATACCAATACCATAAGGCTGCGAGATTTCAACTTTGTACCGTGGGGCGGGAAGTTGGCAGAGTGGTAACAACACTGGTCGCGGGTTCGATTACAGCAGAAGCCCTAAGGTCGACTCGGCTTTAGTCGCTAGAGGGCGGTAGTAAACTGATGAGCAGCGTTAAGCTGCGAGGTAAAACGTGGGTCTGTGGAAGGTAATGGCAATCTACCCCAGATTAATGGATTATACCACCTGCGTTGCTGATTGCTCAGGCATGAGCATGATAAGCGCTGGAACTCAACGCTCGGATTCTAGTACGGGGCCTGCCTTTACCGTTCACACATCAGGAAGCTGGAACCGTTTTATATTTGCTCGGTGAGACCCATTGCTCACAGGCCAAAACGAGATCGTAACCCAAACACGGCAGTTCTGCAGACCTTCTACACCACGGGGATTGAGGACTTCCCCTTTTGCTGCCCAACTCAGATGGGTTGGTGATGTCAGTCGTATGGACGACGCCATAATTCCAAGGATGCAACATCAAATCCTACTCAATTCTAACCAACTGATATATTTATCTCTCCACATTAGTTTAAAGTTATATCGCAAACCGTATATTTTTATAATGAAAGCCCTTTTTGGTTTACTTTCATTCACCAGATGGCGATAGATTACATTACTTATCAGCCAACGCCCTATAGCATTGCGAAAGGTAGCATCACGGATTTCTTGAAAATTTCAATAATGCATTACACTAGTTGGGACAACTTACCAAAGCGTTGGCAAAAAGCTGTGTCCCAGTTCAAGATCATCAAGATGCATACGGAGGACTTTGGGAAGCAGTACAACAGCAGCTGCGTATTCTTAGACGCTTATAGCCTTCGTTAAAATACTCGTAGCTATGGGAAAGGTGAATGGTGAATGGCTACAGTTTGGTCCTTGAAAGAAGATTGTTTCTACCAGCATACATTGGCCTATCTACTCCATTTCTACTTTTCATCTATTAAATTCCGCTTAAAACTGCGCTGATGTGCAGTTAAATGAGACCTAATACATGAAACGATCTACGACTGGAAAGCAATTGAAGGCGATTTCAGTTGTTTTGATTGGAAATGAGCTTGAAATTGGGTTTACAGGGCTTCGATGTTACTATTAACTTAGCAAAGTCCTTTCTGAGAGCGTCTGCATCGGTTCGTTCACTGTCTCTCATATTCTTACAGTTCTTAGCACCGGTGCTTTTTCGGTGACTGCTTCCTGTCAAAAGACCCTTTTGCCTCATCTCTCTTCCTACTCCTTTTGGTGTAATTGTGTTAACCATCGCACTGATTGTGTTCTGCCAGCGTTTCCAATATCTTTGATGTTTTTGAACTTTCGTTTGATTTAGGTCTACGGTATACTTCGCCGTTCCACGACGCCTTGGAATGGATCTGACGCACAGTGTTGCATACAGGCCGGATAATCTCACCCCAAAGTCTTACATCTCAGTGTGTAAAGAGATGACATTTTCTCACACAATGTCCCCTAAACCACGCCTCCCCGAACCGCCATAAATCTCCCCACAGGGCAGATGCAACGCCGCTGACGCATCTACGGTGGAAGACCTCGAGCTTATGTGATATTAAACATGGCCTTTCATGTCTCAAAGGTATCGAAAGCTGTTTGCAGCACAGTAGATATGGAGAGCTGAAGTTTGATTTAGTTACCGATCGAATACATTGCCCCAATCATTCAAAAAGTTACATTATGTCAAAATTGAAATATATCCGCAGCCTTGTCAATTCTAGTGACTACCGCCTGTCTTTAGAACACTCATCAAAGCCCATTTTGACCCCGGCTATCCACCGTATAGACTGCCGACCGACTGTACGGCGGGATATTCTGTAATTCGACTTTTCAATTTAATATTTATATCTCTGACAGGGGTGCAAACCTGGCCCGAAAGTTGGCCTCATGTCCTATTAGTACTCCGTGACCGGACGTCTCAGCAAAAGGCGTCGTAGGCCTAATAATGGTAAAACACGTTATAACATGATTTAGTTTATTATTACGTAGCCAAATCTGACTATAACGGAAACGCCATTCTGCATGGGATTCTGTCAAAATTGTATAATTCTATAGGCCAAGCCAAAAACACACATGTCCACAGCCATAGGACATGACCTTCTCGAAAGTTACCAACTTACCAATGTCAGGACATGAGGCACATAGTAAAGTTTGCGCCCCTGATCTCCGAGTAGCAGTACTAACCATATTAGTTTAAAATAAATATCTTGAATCTTTATATGTTTTATAATTAAAAGCTAATTCTGGTTCAGCTTCATTCACTAGATGGCCAAATATCACTCACGTTTTACACTAATGGTCTAGCATTGTGAAAGGTAGTACCATGGTAACCTTATATATTTAATTTTTAACATAAATACTATATTCCTTCTTATTAAAACATAATAATTGGATGCCGTTCAATTTAATATATATTTATATCACTGGTTATTAATATAATCCACATTACTTAAAGGTAAATATCTTGAATCCTTATAGTTTTATAATAAAATGCCGATTCTCGTCCAGTTTCATTCGCTAGATGGCGAACAATCACTTGCTTATAAACCCAAGTTCTAGCGTTGCTAAAGGTAGCACCATGGTATTTTATATTTGAATTTTCAACTTAAATGTTAAATTCTTATCTAGTTTATTATAATTTTTCGATGCTTTTCAATTTAATATTTTTACATCTCTAAGTAGTAATACCAACCATATTAGTTTAAAGTAATATATAGAATTGTTAATATTTTTATAATAGAAGCCGTCTATGGTTAAGCTTCATTCGATAGAGGGCCAAAATCACTTGCTTATAAACTAAAATCGTGACATTGCGAAAGGTAGCAAAATTGTGTTTTTATATTTTGAATATATGACTTAAATATTGAATTCTTATTTATTTCATTATAATATTTGGATGCTTTTGAATTTAATATATTTTTAAAATCTCTGAGGAGTAATATTAATCATATCAGTTTGTGTGAAGTTGGATCAGCGGCGTTGAAGTTCTTATTCTGCTTTGATTTAAGGACATTTGTCACCGCATTAATTTTTTCCCCGATCTAAAGCGAAATCTTTCATAGATAAATCTGTAAGTATAGGCAGTTATAGGCCTATGTGAAGAATTACTGTTCACATTTCACACAGAAGACTTATTTTACTGCAATAGATCTATTTTACTCACCGTCTCTTTCTCTGCGATAGAAGTCGAACATTGGACAGTCAGAAGAAGAGAGTCTGTTTAAAGTAAACAAAGAAGGTAATCCAAACAGTCGACTGCTCATCGCTTGAAGTTGGATGCCACGGTGCCATTGGGTTCTAAATACTTCTATAGGCCTGTATGGTCACAGAAACAATGATTGCAAACTCTTCTGTTCCTCGTAACATTAATATTGACGGTCGATGCTCTGAGGCCATGTTACGGCAACTTCACCGATGCACAGACAATGGCAACGTCTGTTAGCGACCTAAATCCGATCGTTTCTGCGCTACGGTTGAATAATGAGTAAGAAGAAACAGCAATAGTTAACATCCATCGAATCTCTTTCGCTTGATTTACACTCTCAGTCTTAGACGCAAAATCCTCTCACAATTCGACATTTATGCAGAACAAACCCCTACAGTCGATCCGCTGCCCTGTTGACCATCTAGTAGGCCATAGTACAAAGCAGGTGAGACTCCTCCGCACTCTCCCATCCCTCAGAGGTACCTCCTTCTTAACTGGTACAAGTCATTGGTCGCACTTTTGCGCCTGAGAAGAGGACGGGGGGGAGGTGGCGTAATAGATCGTGGTTCTACAATTAATGACTCATTAAGGTGAAATAGTAATCTACGTAGAAACCCTCTTTCTAGTCTAATATTGCAAGAGATATAAATTAGTACAATAGTAATATAATAAAGAGAAAATTTACTACAAAGTTTTCAGGACCTAGAATCCTAGACTATGGAACAACCTGCCTATTGAACTGATAAAAATATTAACAATTTCATTCACTAAAAAATTCTTTAAAAAGTTTCATTTTCAATAACTAACTGACAAGTTGTAACTTAGTTAAGAATTAACTTACCTTAACGGATTTAAAATGCCTCAAAATTCTCTTACCCATTTATTACTTTCTAGGCCCTATACTCTTCTCTATATTATTATTCATGCCACTTCCAGGGCTTTTTTGTAAAAAATATTTTCCGGAGCGCAACAGTCGGAAGTCACTTGTCAACATGACGTAGTCACGTAGCTATATATATATATATATATATATATATATATATATATATAATCAATAATAATCATAATCATAATAATCATAATCAATATAATAATAATATAATACATATATAATATAATACATATATATAATATATAATATACATAATACATATATATAATATATATACATACATAAATATAATACAATATAATAATAATAATAATAATAATAATAATAAATAATAATAATAATAATAATAATAATAATAATAATAATCAATACAATACAACAATGTATAGATAGATAGATGTAGTTCTAAATTTTCTATTTAATAATTTAATTTTGCAAAAAAAGTCCGGATTTTCCGGAGCACCGCTCCGCCTCGCTCCGGCACAAAAAGCCCCCTGGCCACTTCTAAGTACCTTAGCTAAATACCACTCAGGATACTCTTTTACCTTTAATTTTGTCACTTCTAAATTCCGAAATCATCAATGACATTGTCGATGCAATTGCAAACGGAAATATTTCACTACTCTGCCTCCTCGACTTGTCAGCCGCATTCGACACGGTCGACCATGATATCCTCGTCCGTCGCCTCGAATGCTCCTATGGATTGAAAGGTACCGTCCTAGCCTGGCTTAAAGACTACTTGGCCGGGAGGGTTCAATCGGTCAACTGGAATGGTCACACGTTTGCGCGCGCCGGGTCCACAGCGGAGTCCCGCAGGGATCCGTACTTGAACCGTTACTATTCGTGTTATACGTTGGAGACATTGGCCATATCATCGGATCGCATGGGCTGAATGCGCACGCTCACGCGGATGACGTTCAAGTCCTCGCCTCCTGCACTCCAACTGAGACCGAGCGGTTTCGAACTAGTCTAACAGACTGCATCTCCGCTATTCAACTATGGACAGACGCGAACCGGCTATCACTTAACCCCAGCAAGACCGAGTTCCTCTGGGTATCAACTCCGAGGCGGAGTCACCTCATCAGTCATAAACCGTTTACGATCGATGAGGTAGACATAGTAGCGAAGTCTGAGTGACGTCTGCTCGGGGTCCTCCTGTACGAGAACCTCACACTCGCTGGACACGTAGACGGTGTGATTCGCACCTGTTTTACTATTTGCGGAGGATCAAATCGGTTCGTCGCTACCTTCCACTACCAGATGTCATTAAGCTAGTCCGAGCTCTTGTCCTGGTACGCGTGGATTACTGCAACAGTGTACTACTTGGCCTACCAGACAGACAACTTAACCGCCTCCAATCGGTCCTTAACGTCTCAGCGCGGTTAATCTTTCGAGTCAGATGGAATGAACATGTCGCTCCGCTACTTCGCAATCACCTCCACTGGCTACGGATCCCTGAACGGATTGTTTACAAACGATGTGTGTTGACTTATAGGGCCTTGCACGACCCAGACTGCCCAGAGTATATTTCGGAACTGGTGCGCAGAACTCTGTTAACTGACAGGCGGATGGAACTCAGGTCCAGTCGCCGAATTCAGCTAGTTGTCCCCCTCCATCCAAGACAGCTAAATTCGGGGACCGATCCGTCTCGAGGGGGAATCCCATACTTTGGAACGCCCTCCCCGAGGAAATTACCAGGGAGACGACACAAGGTGGGTTTGCACAGAAACTTAAGAAGTTAAGACGCACCTATTTAAAATCTCATATCAGATGTCTTTGTAAGGCGCTCTTGACTATGGCCTTCGCCAGGCAGATAGCGCTATATAAATTGTCGTTTAATAATAATAATAATAATAATAATAATAATAATAATAATAATCGATAAAACGAGATGTCGAACAGCAGTTAGCGAGACCGGTGGCGCCACAGGCGACTGACTGTCGGAGTAAAGGCAGCGCACCTGTCAACAGGTACAGTCAGCCTTTCAGTCGCTGTTATTCTAAAGGAATTCAGGATAGTCCGCGGAAAAAAGCCGGCCACTGCCGCAGTCAACGGTTCACGAGCAACAACGAAAAGGTATGGACCTGCAAAGTACGCATCGAAAACCAAACCCTAACCCTAACCCGAAAACCAAACTCGAAATGCAGAAAAAGATGCTAGACTTCGGCACGTACAATACCTGCAGTCGGCTGGTGAAGCGCCTCTTAAACGATGTTTACAGTTACGTCCAGCATCGCAGTTTCGACAGAAAACTCCATCAAGTTCTCAACGAATCCCACAGATTCCCACTTGAAATGATTACTTTACTCCACGATCGCCGCATATATAGGATAACGAGATGGCAACACCGCGTACTAAGAAACTGCAGGACGTAAAAGAATATGAATTACTTGACGGAAGTGGTTTTGCAGGTTTACACTTGAAGAGTTTCCTGTTCTTCTAGCGTTGCGTTTAAAGTTACCGCAAGGTCTGCGACGGCACTGCTACATTGCTTATATTTTTCTTGATTTTTATTTTAATATTTCAGATCAATAACACAACTTTTGCCACATTGCCTTCTCCTGCGCTCAGGCAAAAATCTATGCGCTCCGAGCTTGAAATCTGTGCGCCAGGGCACGGTAGCGCAGCTTAAAGGGAACATTGGACTAACGGGGAACAAAATGGGAAAAAAACTAGAACTAAAGGAGGAAGTGATAGAACAAGTACCAAGATTTGTAAACCTAAGATGAGTTCTGACAGAAGATTGACTAAGCGAAGAAGACATAATAAGAAGAAATGGACTAACAAGCGCAGCTGTTGGAAAACTTCACAATATATGGACAGACAAACACATATAATTGAAGACAAAACTAAAGCTATATAATACACTAACCAAGCCATTGCTATTAAGCTAATATGAATGCTGGACAATAGAGAAGAAAGACGAAAGAAGATTAATGACTGCAGAAATGAACTGGTTAAGAGGAATAGCAGGAGTCAACAGAAGACAAAGAATAAGAAACGAAATGATCAGAGAAAAGACAGAGCAAAAAGAAACGACAATTGAATCAATACAGAAACGAAGACTGAAACGGTTTGGTCATGTTGAAAGAATGAAGGAAGAAAGAATACCAAAGAAATCACTATGCAACTATGTTGAAGGGAAAAGGAGAAAAGGAAGACCAAGAAAACATGGATAGAAAACTTAAAAGAGGATGCAGAAGAAATGCAAATGAACTTCATCCAATTGACCAGAGCAGCAAGAGACAGGCAAGAAGTGGAAGGAACTCATTCAGACCCATCGTCCAACCCAACAGGGAACGACGGAAGGAAAGAAAGAAGAGGTGTTAATGGCGAAGTCGCAGCCCAGCGCCGGGTATCTTTTCGTATATCAAGGGGCGAGGTCTGCGACACTGCGCACCCCGCCCTCCGCCCCGACAAAAGGGGGGACGAAGTATCAGAGGTCATCACTTCACAAACCATGGTGGGCCTACTTGGCCATGATCATGCGGTGACTTTACGACCCTGGATGGCTACGAGCTGATGATGACGAGACTTGTCTGTATTTTATTGAAGTAAAGATTTCAGGGGAAAAGAGATTTGTCAAATATAAATCAACATAACAGATTTAGACAAAAATATCAATGACGTCAGCTCAGCTAACGTCATGACGTCATGTCTATAAATGGCACAGTCAGTGGCAGCTGGATCGTCTTCATCGGCCAGTTCTAGAAAATATTTCTTGGTCGTTGAAATTCTTTTAGAAGACCAGCCCTGCCCCCTGCATGACAGCGGCGCCTACGTGTGGAAGTCGTTCTAAGGGAAGCAGCTTATACCCTCCGGCAGCGTCTATCTGTAGGCAGCCATGCCAGTCATTGAGACGGTGTGTTCGAGAGCCTTTCGGCGAAGGGATGCGATGCTCGACCCCCTCCAAGTGTCGTCCATCTCGTGCATTCCGTAGACGGCCATCTGTCCCGCGGCTGCTGCTGCTGCGGCTGCGGCTGCGGCGGCGGCCGCTGCTGTCATCGGGGACTCGCAGTAAGGACCGACGGTGCCCGAAGGAGAATACATGGTCGTCGTCGTGGAAGCGGATGCGGCGGCGGAGTGGCCTAAGGACCCGTTGTTGAGGCCCTGGTGCTGCTGCTGCTGCTGATGATGATGATGGTGCGAGTTGGTTAAGCCATTCAGCGTCGATAACTGCCCTACGGCTCCTCCTCCTCCTCCGGCGCCGAACGACTGTCCGAGGCCGGCCTGGCGGGCGAGCGAATGGGGCGGCACTGAAAAGTGATTGACGGCGGCGGCGGCGGAGGGGGCCATCTGGGCCATCTGGCCCATTCCGGTCATAGAGCCGGGCGGCCATCTTGCTTCAGAAGGCGTAAAGTTGAAGAAGGGATCGTTCATTGTCCCAAAGGGCGATAGACAAGTGGAAGGAATGAGCGCTCCCGGAGACCGAAATACGTTCGTCGTTTTCTTCCTCTTCTTCCATTTCGCGCGACGATTTTGAAACCAAACCTGAAGAAGACGAGGACAGAGGAACGCTTAGAAACCCTAACATTAGCCTATTCATTGTATAGGCAATGTGTTGTGTTTGAAGCATTTTGTTTCATCATTAATTTGATTCATAATTAATCAGCTTACTACCATTTGACGAGGACTTTGCCATTTTCCTCGACCTGAGTCTAATTCGCTCATCGCAGGAGGACAGTAGACAGAGAGGGTGGACGTTGAATCGTAACGCCGCAGTGTTTTAACCCTAACCCAGGCCTTGTGGGAGAGGAATTGACTTGGTTGGAGGGGAAGAGGCACAGTTCGATGCCACAAATTTTAGTGCTGCGATTTTTAGGTGGAATTTTGAGGTTGGGGATCTGGGTGGGATCTCTCCTCCTAACAGGCCTGTATAAAACACTACACAACGGGTTGAAGGACAACCACATGTGAAGTTTAGGCGTAAGCTTATTTTATCCTTTTGTGAACCAGATGCCAAATGGTAAATAGATTTCTTGTGAGAGAGTGCGTTCTATTTGACTGTCTATAGGTTCAACTGAATATCATATCGGCATAATAATAATTTCTCATAGACTCGTGATTGACACTGAAGTAGGCTATAATTATTATAACTTAGCATCATTTTATCACAAAGGCTGAGAGCACTGATGAAAATGGATGAATGCGATCTCATTGCTGCCGGTTGAACCCTTTCAAATGAAATCTGAGTCTAATGGTCGAGTGCAGTGGTTCTCAACCCGTGGTCCGCGGACCAAAAGTGGTCCGCGAGAGGGGCTCTGAAAGAAACGCAGATAAAATTAGACATATATATTTTCATTTTAAAAATTTGAAAAGTGCGACAAGCAGAAAAATTTCATCAGCACATTTCGCATATTTTTTGCATTTTCAGCGTGGAAGTCTGACAAAAAGGGTCATCGCCGCTTTTTAGGAACAGACGACTGCTCAATAATTATCAAGTGGTCCACAAGAAATTTTTGAACTTCAAAAGTGGTCCGCGAGGGAAAGGGGTCTGAGAACCACTGGTCAAGTGCATTGTTTCCGTCTTGTTGCCGCTTTGAATTTTATTATCACAGACTTCTTCACTTGCAGATCAACATCTGGCTACTGTAAGTGCAAATTATATTGCGCCAGGATATAGTACTGCAATTATTAAGGGCAGCTTTAACCTCTTTGGGGCCCGGAGCAAGCCTAATACAGGGGGCCCTTTTCAGGCTCTTGACACATGAATTTGTCAAATCAGTCTACGTATGTGTATTGCTTCCGCAGATTTTAATATGTTAAGGCACAAGACATAAGACAATCAGGAATAAATATAATTCATAGTACACTACACTGTCTATATACATATCGTTAGTTATAGGCGTCTCCCTTCTTCCCTACGTCCATCCCTCCCTCGAGTCCCTCCCTGCGTCCCTCCTTCCCTCTTTGGAGAATGCTTCCATAATCCATTCATTCCTTACAGCGCATAGGAATAAGGAGCTAGCGCATAGGGATAAGGAGCTACTTCGGTGCATCTTTTGGAAGCGCTTTAGAAATTAACGAGATTTTACTTACTTACTTACTTACTTACAGTTCGTATTTAATTCATTTCTTCAATTTACGTTTATCGGCAAACCCCTTTTCAAACGGCATATTAGACGCAAGATACTGCAACAGTACACTCTTATATTTTCGAAAAGTTTGTTCTTAGCCAACTGCAACGCCCGTAAAGGCCACTTTACGCACCTTTCGGCTAGCATAGACCTGAATAGCATCTGCGAATTCTAAGCTCTAAGAGTAGAATGGTAGAATGTCCGTCTTCAGACTCATTAGAGCCATGCATCGGGCGATTGAGCCTCTGTCTTGGTGCTTTGTTGTCCTCAAAAGACTTTCTATCAGCACCAGTTTTGAGAAAGACTGTTGTTGGACACCATGAGAGAGAGAGAGAGAGAGAGAGAGAGAGAGAGAGAGAGAGAGAGAAAGGAGAACTGAGTGCTCTAGTTGCACCTCATGATGATTTCTCATATAAGCGTCCAATCCTATAGTCTATAGATTCTTCTCTCTTGCATCCACAAAGACACTCACACTGTCACGCACACAACGCTCATGCAGATACGCGCATACGTGAGTAACAGAATGAGAAAGAACGGGCAGGAATCGGGAGAGAATGAATGAATGAATGAGAGGAAGGGTTAGGGTTAGACGTAACTTAATCCAAGATGAATCGTCCTAAGATGAATCGTCCTAAGATGAATCGTCCTGAGATGAATCGTCCTGAGATGAATCGTCCTGAGATGAAACGTCCTGAATTCGAACTGTCGACTTTTACAGCCTCTACTCTTTTACTGCCGTTGCCTGTAAGAAATTAGGGCCCCCCTTTAAAGCGGGTTCCGGGACACATGCCCCTTTTGCCCGACCCATATAATGCGGGCTGCAATTATTATGAAAATTTTAGGAGAAATATAAATTTTTAAATCTGTGTTCTTGTTAGTGGCGTAATAAACACCTTCAAAAAGGTATTCGAAGGCGTTCCCTGAATTGACCAATGACTACTAGCCACCATTTTGGCAAAACTGGACCTTGTCAGTGGAAAAATAGAGTTCTGTCCAAATAATGGAGTAAATCGACAGTGGCCATTCACATCATCACATGACCAGTTAGAGAAGCATTTAACAGTTCAGAGGCGGTAATGAGGTTGACGGCTTCTGCTTTGACTTTCTTGGCGGACGATGGAATCTGTCGCTTAAACACAGCGGTCTATGAAACCGTTGACAGATTGACGCCTTTGTTGTGAATGCAGGGCTGACGAGACAGACGACGCCTGGGTTATCGTCTACTATCGTTGCTCTTATCGTCTGCTATCGTGTTGGACAATTAGCATGTCTCTCTGTTGAAGCGACCGGCGGCTGATGGACACATAATGCAATGCAACAGAGCGCACGCCCCCCCCCCGCCACCGCCGCCGCAGCCGCCGCTCGGACTGCGTTCATCGTCCGTTGGACTCGAGGGCATTAACGGCGGTCGATCGACGGCGAAGACTTCATCTGTATGCACAGATGACTCCAGCAGCCAACGCTCTCTCTCTCTCTCTCTCTCTCTCTCTCTCTCTCTCTCTCTCTCTCTCCGTCTCTCTGTTTCTCTGTCTCTCTCTCCGTCTCTCTCTCCGTCTCTATCTCCGTCTCTATCTCTCCGTCTCTCTGTCTCTGTCTGTCTCTGTCTGTCTCTGTCTGTCTCTGTCTGTCTCTGTCTGTCTCTGTCTGTCTCTGTCTGTCTCTGTCTGTCTCTGTCTGTCTCTGTCTGTCTCTGTCTCTGTCTGTCTGTCTCTGTCTCTGTCTGTCTGTCTGTCTGTATCTCTCTCTCTCTCTCTCTCTCTCTCTCTCTCTCTCTCTCTCTCTCTCTCTCTCTCTCTCTCTCTCTCTCTCTCTCCCTCTCTCACGAAACCGATGACTATGAGCTGAGGGGCCCCGCTGGGGTTCCTTTGACTCCCGGCCGCCGATCTACGACGGACGGCTTGTATGGGGATGAGGGACGGCCGTCGGACGTACGGTGGAGAAATTTAATCATGAAAATTTGATGACCACCACAATGACAGTTTGACAAATTGCGCCACAGAAGTGAGAGTGAGCGCTCGACGAAATGGAATTTTTCAAGAAATGTTTGAATTACATCTACTTCATTCGTTAATGTGGGGATTCGAAGGAAAAGGCATCTTCCAGTCAATCGTCCGCCCATCAATATCAAAACATTTGCATCTTTCTTTTGAGAAGTCCATAGGACCAGTCGTTATGAAGTCCGCTTTAGATAAGCATTTGAAGTTGCCATGTCCTCCGGCCAATGTCTCAATGTCTGTGTGTATCCAACTTCAGACAAATAAGACATTTACAATCACACGGTCCTCGGTTGACCTCTGGAGTCTGGACTGTCTGGAGATGTAATGCTAAATGACAGAGAACGGGTCCGTCTGTATCGATTATATTATACGCTTATTTCCAATAATTAAAACGAATTATCTCTTAATAAAAAAAAACTTTGACTTAAGTCATAGCAGTGAATGCTTTTACACTCAAAAAAATAATCCGTTACCGGTAACGGAATGTGTGAGGGAATAATCCGTCTCCTATAGCTGTACAGAATATTCCCTCACTTTGAGGGAATACAACTTTGAGTGAATGAATTCACTCAAACACAAAGTGAGGGAATTATTCAAATTAATCCGTATTCATTGAGAGAATTCATTCACTCGAATATATGTTAGTGAGTGAACGAATCCCTCATTCTAAGTTTTAGAGAAAAATTAGGGAAAATTCTCTTAGAGGCCAATTCAGGTGAATGAATTCACCCGCTTTTGATTTTGGATTTTAAACCATGCGTACAGCACTATATAAATTATCCTGAAATAATAATAATAATAATAATAATAATAATAATAATAATAATGACGTACAAATTTAAAATAATGCCTCAAAATACACAAGTACATACAGACGGTAATAGCCTATTTAGTAAAAATGACTGTTCAGCAAACTTAACATTCAATAATGTAAAGGTAGCAATCATAAAACATTACGAACTTAAAGTCTTATCATCCAAATGGATATGCCAATACAGTGGTGTGTATATGGAATAACGATAAATTCTGCCTACAATTATAATTAAAACTACAGTTCATTGCTAGAATACTCGACTGTCACTGATAAGTCAATATGCTTGATACAATACAAACTGGAAGCTGTCAGCCTAAAACACTTTCAAATACATTCAAACCTTAACAAAACTACAATACACTGATAAAACGCATTCACGTAGCCAATCACGAGGTGGCGGTATGATATGATTCCGTAAACTTTAGTTTAGGGAATTACTTCCCTCAACTTTTGAGAGATTATTTCCTAACGCTTACGGAAATTTATCTCAAGTGTTAGGGAAAATTCCGTAAACTTTAGTTTAGGGAATTACTTCCCTCAACTTTTGAGGGATTATTTTTTTGAGTGTATGCAGAGGTGGTATAATGGTAGTGGTAGAGGTGGTATAATGGTGGTATAATCAGTGGAAGAGGGATTCAAGGTGTATAATAGGCGTAAGAATCTTACTCTAAGATTTCCCTTAGACTGATTTCTTCGAAAGAGATTTCCATTTTCCACATATTAATCATCTTTATTCGTGACAACCACAGCATAAAAAGTAGTACACAACCAAGGAAAACACAAATCAACTGAACAAAACTAAATAATAATTAACAAACACACACAAACCTAATAATAAACAAATAGACTAAGAACAAACTTTACACAGTACAGCCTCTGCCCTCAGACAAATTCTAGTAATGCACTGAGCAAAGTACAGTGGCTTCTTCTCATATCTATTAACAAATGATGCCTGTCGCTTTTCTACAATAACATGCATACTATCCAAACCCGTCAGGACTCTGATATACTCGACATTATCTGCCTCACATGTTTTAAAAATTTTGCACACAACTACTCGAATCAGTCTGTCAAGAGCATTAAGAATACTTTTGTTTGGAAATGTGGCTTCCATACCATACAATACAATAGGTAGACAATAGCTCTTTACCAGGTTAACGCATATTAATTCTGAAGCGGCAGCTCTGCTGCGACTATACAAGCAATTAAACGTGCGGAAAAATTTTAATTTAGCTTCCGAAATAGATAACCCGAAGTGCCTGCCCTTTTTCAGTGTCACCCCGAGATACCTAATTTCCTCCACAAATGGCAAGGCAATACCATCCAGGACCAATACAGCACATGCGATATTGCAACGTGTCCCAACCCTCATCACCATAGATTTCTTCACATTAAATTTCAAATCCAAATCCACAAAGTCATTGGTGCAAATATCCAGCATGTGCTGCATGCCGGATATAGAGTGTGACACCAATAAGATATCATCAGCATACAATAAACATCCAACAAACAAATCATTGATATAGCAGCCATATCCAGAATTTTGCAACTTTAAAATTACATCATCAATATAAACAGCAAATAGCAAAGGCGAAAGAACCCCTCCTTGTCGTACCCCAGCCACTACAGTAAAAGATTCTGAGAAGGCATTACCCCATCTAACCATAACATTACATTTGGAATACCAGTTGAGTAAAACTTAAATGAAATACTAAGGGGTTTTCCTTTGTATCAGCTTCAAAAACAGCCCATAGTGACTAATTTTGTCAAAAGCTTTCGAAATGTCAAGAGCAGAAATGACAGCTGTGCATGAATTTCTATTGAGATAACTTATTACCCCCTCAATGTGTATAAGGCATCTGAGCATCCTACCCCAGTTTTGAACCCAAACTGCAGGTCAGAGCTCCCTAAAAAAACCCCAAATTTCCCCAGTAATACATGCTCAAAAATCTTAGACACTACTGGACTCAAGGTTATGCCCCTATAATTGTCACACCTTGAAGGGTCTGCTGTGCAATTTTTTAGCAGAGGGATCATGATACCATTACCAAAACCTTCTGGCACATATCCTGCTTTCAACATTAGATTAAACAAATGAGTTATACAAGATAATACAATTGGGTGTGCATACAGTAAATGTTCTATAGTTATCCTGTCAAACCCGGCTGCTTTGCCCAGCTTAATTTTACTAACTGCTATGCCCACTTCTTCAATTGAGATCACAGGACACTCTATACTCTGACTCCTATAGCCTGAGTAACAGCCCTCAAACTGCAGTTTGAGATTATCGTGCCAACTACTGTCATTGGGTGTGCAGGCAGAGCGAAAGAAATCTGCAAATGCATTGGCAATTTCAGGTTCGGTACAGGACCCATCCACAGTTTTAGCACAACTATTATATTATGTTAGCAAATGCACTGAAGGCAGAGTTTGGCTGGAAAGTAATACAAACACTTTTACTTAGTCACCTTAAGACTCACCTATACCGGTATTCACCATCGGGTATATGTAGTATTGTAAAGCGCTCTTGTCTTTGACCATTCTGTCATGCTTATTGCGCTATATAAATTGTCCAGTTAATAATAATAATAATAATAATAATAATATTATTATTATTATTATTATAACACAGATATAACGAGCAGCGAAAGACGTACAGGCCTATAAACCATCGGCGAAGATAAAGAAAAGAGACGATGCTAAGGACACAGAGGCTGGAGTGATCTCCTCTGAAAACAGCAAGCAGCTACAACTGCCTTTTGACTCTCTCCTCACGATCACGGATCACCTATACACATAATAAGGTTTACTTACTTTAAACACGGCACTTGGACACTCAAGTCGATCGATGCCAAAGCAAAACTGTAGCTTAACGTATCAACAATAATGTAGGCAGTTGATGTGAATGCTTGCAACAAACAGAAGGGGAAACTCCAATCACAGGACGCTGTGTAACGATGGGTCATGATATTAGGCCTATATTAGGCCTATGGAATCTGCATGAGGTCGATTCTCTGCCGGGACTTCGGCCTATATGCCAGCGGTTCCCAACATTATTTAGGCCATGCCCTGCACCGTATCCGCCAGATTTGTCGAATCGCTGGCAAAGAAGTCGCCTCGCAACTGGTTTCTGCGTTTGTTCTGTCCAGACTAGACTATTGTAATTCCGTTCTTGCTGGCCTCCCAAAGTCTACACTGGCCGACCTGCAGCACGTACAAAATGCTGCTGCACGTCTGGTGCTGGACCTGAAACCTCGAGACCACGTCACTCCGGCGCTTTGCGAACTTCATTGGCTTCCAGTCCAGTCACGGATACAACACAAACTATGCACGCTGATGTTCTGTGCACAGAATGGTCTTTGTCCGACCTATCTGGCCGATCTGCTCCAGCCAACATCAACCGCCATTGGTAGACCAGGCCTACGATCAGCCTCTACCAGTCAATACCAGAAACCTCGTCTTCGGACAGTCATGGGGCAACGAACCTTCTCGTACGCTGGACCCCATGCCTGGAACGCCCTTCCACCAGCGCTACGGAACATAAAGTCGCCCGTCGCTTTCCGTAAACATTTGAAGACACATCTGTTTAATTGTGCATATAATAATTGACATAATTGACATTAATTGTAATGCGCTTGCTAACATTGATTGATTAGGCGCAATATAAATAGCTAATTACATTACATTACAATACATTACCGAAGTCTTTTTAAACTCTTTATATCCCTCCGTGACACATGTACAGAAGCAATCACAGAAATTGTATTATCGGAATAACATGAAATGATATGAAAAACAGCAACGACAGATACAAAATATGCAAAGCAGAACTGAATTGCATTAATATACATTAATCATTTAGTAATGAAAGCTTCTTCTATGAATCTATATTCCATAAGTTCTTTAACAATCGTCATTTATCCTGTTCTAAAAATTTTATACATTGAAATTGCCCAATCGCCCCCCTAAATAATGAAATTCCCCCCCGGTGTACTGTAGATTCTATGTTAGAATGTCCCTCTCTCTCTCTCTCTCTCTCTCTCTCTCTCTCTCTCTCTCTCTCTCTCTCTCTCTCTCTCTCTCTCTCTCTCTCTCTCTCTCTCTCTATTAGAAGACGTCGAATGCACACAGCAGCTGCATTGAGAGTCGGCAGAAGCGAATCAGTCTCAGACTTTCTATAGAAATTAGCAATCAACTTCGATCTCCGATATCTTCGATTGCAGTGAAATCATCTCCGAAGGAAAACATTCACACCTATTCACGCTCTTCTTCTATTCACTTCCCAATGCTGCACTCATCTGTTGCAAAACAGTGTAGTCATCATCAAAACAACGACTTCTCTCTCTCTGTGTGTGTGTGTGTGCGTTGGGGAGTGCGGTGGCCAGCGGGTGGCCAATATTCGCTGTGGCTGGATGTAGGTGGCGCTGTCAGCGGATAATTGATGTAGCGCTTGATTTCGTGTTGCTGAAAGCAAGCGCTGCCTAATGGTTCCCCGATCGGCAGTAGAGCAAGCGCCGAGTCCGTCAGACGTAATGGAAGGCGAAGAGCAACTGACCCACCACACGCTCCCCCTCCCCAATTACCCCATTCGCTCGACGACGACTGACACAAAGAGCACGAGACAGGGGACGAAAACGTCACGCAAACACACACACACACACACACACACAAACACACAGCTACATATACATATATAAATGCCATTAAACGGTCAGTTATACTCTGCTTCATTTTAAAATGCCCTGTGCGTGTATGTTGTGTGTGTGTGTGTGTGTGTGTGTGTGTGTGTGTGTGTGTGTGTGATCTCAAAGGGCTGTAAAAAGCCAGGAAGATGGTCGGGCGTTGGATTGTCACCTGGTCATCGAAGTACAACACAGTGCAGACGCAGGGCATAGAGAGAGAAAGACGAAGCTCAGATTCGATGAGAAGATGGTCGTCGAGCAAGATGCACATTGCGAATGAGAACTCCTAGCGGAGGGAATGGAAAAAGCAGAAACTAAAGCGAACGGATGTCATGAAGAGGCAATATCGAAGCCTAACATCAGCGCCGCCATGCACGCGGCCGCGCAGGGGGACCACCCATGCACCCCCTTTTCGAGCCTAGATCGGTCGTGAGATCCTTGTAAAACCGATGATGAAATTATCAGTTGGGGGAAGGGGTTAATTGCCGACATTCAGCATAGGCATATCGTTTGAAGACATGCTTCAAATCTCAGGATTTGAATCTAATATTGTTTTAAATTTTCGTCCGGGACTTCGCTCCTGATCTGATCCTGTGTGTGTGTGTGTGTTTGTTGGGGCAGGTGAATGTGGAGATGACCAATTGGTCGCCAATAGGCGCACATAATATTATAACTCATCGCTTGCGACACTTCCCTTAACCCCTCGGTCGCTTCCGGGAATGTCGGTCTCTATAGGCTCCTGGACCCCTCCCCATATTCCGGAACCTTGGTCACGCCAGTGAAGCCAAATATCGCTGTACAAGGATTAGCAAATAAATTGATATCTCTGTACAAATTCATATAATATTAAAAATTAATAAATAAATGAATTATAGGCCTATATATATATATATATATATATATATATATATATAGACCTATAATTCATAATATATATATATATATATATATATATATATATATATATATATATATATATATATATATAGAGAGAGAGAGAGAGAGAGAGAGAGAGAGAGAGAGAGAGAGAGAGAGAGAAAGACAGAGAGTGAGAGAGTGAGAAAAAAGAGGGGGTAGAGGAGAGGAGAGAGTGACTGTCATAAACAACTGCTGCAAATGCCGAGCTGAGCCTGGGTTACAATTCTCACCTAAGACTATACTTCAAACTTTAAAAGTTCAATTAAGAGCCCGAGAATTAGTAGCTACACCGTATACTGCTTTCTAAAGTGTGCTATGTACATACATGTTCATTGTTCACAACCCCTGGGTCAAAATGCGTGCAATTTGGCTAGCTTCTGCAATATTTATTACATTCCGAATGCAGTCATTTGCGATTCTCATTGAGATTCCAAAGGGCAACAGCGTCACCCAAGGGCTTAAAGCGAAAACCCTGCAGGATAGAAGTAGGATGCTCTAAAATTATGACCTACTATGTTTGATTGCCAAAATTAGTGACTGAAGGTTTTAATACGGTGTCTACGTAAATTTTCGTCCTTGCCGCGTTCTTTGCTTTGATAGCGAAACATAACATGCTTGTTTTATTTACAGTCTGTCTTTTTGTAAAGGGAATTCTATAAATTTTTAAAATAAGATGGGCAAAATATCGAAATATACGAGATTTTGCCCACTTACTTACTGACAGATGAAAACGACTTATTGAGGAAGTATTGCAGCAGAAATCACGCAGAAGATTTGAAATAATTTATTGATCTGAATTCCTTAGCTTCAAAGCAAACAAAGGAGTAATCTCCCATTAGGCCGCTGCGTCTGAGCCTCCACTTTTTGAGAGGCTACCATAGGGAAGGGACAAATATAGGGGTTGAACCCCCACCTGCGTTATCATCCAAGTATAAGCTAATGGTCGCAATCTAGTAGGATCCGAATTAGACGAGCGCCTGCTCTAAGGAAACGCCTGCAGAGAGAAAGAGCGACACCTGTTCTGGGCGTTGGTGACAATGCATGCAGAAGATGTTTCTATGGAGTGTGGTGCTTTTTGGATATTCAGAGAGCACATGCAGTCGCTCATTCAGACACAGGAACTCTTCCTGCTGTGGCTGATTCATTGAGACTGAAATCTTTCAGCTGCTGTTTCTAAGGAGTGTTCAGTCATCAATTATATTTGAATTTCTCTTCCAGAATGAATTCTCTCTATATTAAGGCGTCGTCGCCGTCATCATCATCATCATCATCATCATCATCATCATCGAGGAAGTGTTGACCGCTTGACCGGGCTCTCTGCTTATGAGGAAGCGACCAGCTGTGACTGCAGTCGGTGCGTTTTATTAGTTGCGGATCCCGCAGCGAATACCCTGCGTTTCGGGCTAACACGGTTTCCCGTCCTTTCTATTCAGTGGTTAAACCGTACGGTTTCCAATAATATATTCACGAAGGCCAATGCTTATAGTTAACACCCTTGCTGTTGATCGCAAATGCAATGCGACATTTCCTATATATTGGCTTTGTAGATATAAGGGGCAAATTTAATAAATCCGTTGTAATATCTAGAGTGTATCTGGATTCTGGACGTCTATTAGACGCTTGATGTGCTTTCCTTGATCTAATACTACTTCTAAATGCCCCACAAAACTATTCACTGGTTTTGGGCGAATCTCACGACCGGTCACGATTCGAATAGAGACCGCGGACCCCTGTGGCTATGTATGTATGTATGTATGTATATATGTATGTATGTATGTATGTATATATATATGTGTGTGTGTGTGTGTGCGTGTGCGTGGGTGTAGGGGAGTAACCAGGATCCGAGAATTAAGAGGCACAGTCGCTTATAGATTGAGGAAAACGCCGCACCACGCGTTTGAGAGATGATCTCGTTGGTTCGTTAAGACATTTGGACCGAAAAACGTCAGTTCTCTAATTCTGCAATCCTGGCTACGCCGCTGCATTCTTGTTACACAACTGAATTCAGAAGTTTGCGTGTAAACGGGACGGCGTCTCCTAATTCTCGGATGCTGCAGCTACTCCCCTGGGTTCAATACCGGGTGATAACTATAGGAGAATAAAACAAGGATCAGTTCCAATCAACCATTTGACTATATCATCGGCGTAGCCAGGGGCCGGTCCCTATTCTGGCAGGGACCCCAGCCGTGGGATTTGGGCAAGACCGTTGAGAAATTTCGGGTGGGAGCATGATCAAAAAGAAAACACGAATTTGCGAATAACTTCTTGATGAGCCTTGTTTTCCCGAAATTCTACATACCCCCTATTTCTGAACCCTGGCTACGCCATTAGACTATATTCCTGGTAATAATATTGCGATTCTACTCAATGTATATTAAGCCGAATCTTGCCTACTAGATTCCGATGCTAATTAATATATATTTGGCCTAGATCAGCAGCATCCAATAGATGCGAAATAGGCTGCATTGATTTTAACATGATATATATATATATATATATATACAGCGTGTTAAAATCGATGAATTTTGCAGTATAATGACGTCATCAACTTCCTGTTACTTGAAATGCGTACAGAGATCATTTCAGAGTGTAACTACCAAATTTCATGCCTTATCACTCCAGTTGCATGATCTAATAGACGCTACGTTGTTAAAAACTCAATGGACCCAGGTTCGCGGACCCGAGCATGGCTGACGCCAGTCCATTCATTTAAGGGGTCTATATATGTCCTGAGTATAATAAGAATTTCCGTTTAGCTGTTGATGCTTCACAATTTTGTGTTGGTGGATGTTTATTTCAAGTTTTCGATGGTGCAGAACATCCAAGTTAATAACTGTTAGTCGTAAGTATAGAGTAAGTATCAACTTTCTTATTCCACTGTGGAAAAGGAAGCTTTAGCTTTGCTTTATTTTGCAGCTTATTTTGGATCTAATCCAGTCACTGTTTATTCGGATCTGTCGCCTGTGCAATTTTTAAGCCGGATGTCTGGATCTAATCAAAAATTATTATTACGTTGGAGTTTGGAACTTTAACATTAATCGTTTGATATTAAACATAGGCCTGGAAAGAACAATTTAATTCCTTATTTTCTAAGTAGAATTACTGATTAATTTTATGTTTGAAGGTCTATGAACTATTCATGAACTATTAGTGAACGATTATTGAATTGTGAACTATTTGATTTCACTTTATGCATAACATAAGGGAAATGAAATGTTATATAACGAACCTATAATTTATTATCTTACTTATGGTTGGTATTTGACCGCTAGGTGGCATCTAAAACTGTTCACATTGAAAGGAAATTGTCTGTGAGTAATTTGGCCGCATGCATTGATTGCACTGAGGTATCGAAACCGATAGGCTTCGAGACCTCAGTGAGTCATTGCAAACCATTGGACAACTGAATCCTAGACACGTGTACTGTATGTAACTGATATGATGGACCCTAGGTACGGGACGGTGGCGACCACCGCGACCTGTTATAATATTGTGAATTTTGATGGCGCAGTTCTTGTCTTTCAGTGCCATTACCATTGTCTTAGCAATATTGATAATCATATTATATTTTCTGCCTATTAAGTCCACCCTGAAGACAAGATCTTGAAATTCTGCAGTTGAACCTTCGATGAGTAAATAATTATATCTGAGTATCTTAAATTTGTCAATCGGCGGGAGCATCACTAAACAAGACATGGAAAAGTCACAGCATCCCAGTGAGCACCAAAGTTCGATTACTGAGATCACTGGGGTGGCCGGTCGCTACATACGGCTGCGAAAGCTGGACAATAGCGAAAGAAGATGAACAGCGAATACAGGCTTTGAAATGAAAGGCCTAAGGCAAATCATGAGAGTTTCTTGGACAGCAAAGAAAACGAAGGAATGGGTATTGGATAAAGCAGGGGTGCAAAGAACCCTATTGGAAACAGTATAAAGAAAAGAAAACTGAATATTACTGGGGACATATTGTGCGAACTAATCAGGAATGTCTAGAGAAAGAAATAATACAAGGCGCAATGCCAAGATCACGAAAAAGAGGAAGACCAAGAAAAAAGTGGGAAGGCAACATAAAGAATGAAAAGAACTCACTTTAGAGCAGGCGACAAGAGCAGCAGAAGACCGTAACACTTGGAAGAAGACAGTCCACAATGCGGAGCGAAGACGGTTAAAGACAAGACCGTATACGTAACTGACATGTTGTGGCGCCCATTGGCAGTGCCTTGAATTACTTCGTTTCAATAAAAGCTCAATTTCACATTCAACGATGCAAAACAACTCACGCTCAGTTCAACCACTGAATTGATCAGTGACTCTTTTGAGCGATCATCATAAGGTCAGCAAAATCCGAAATCAAGTCAAGTTAAGCCTGTAGCGTATACAGAGGGGACCGATGGGGCGGTGGGGCGGTGGGGCGGTGGCACCGGGCGCCCACCAGATGGGGGTGGGGGCGCCAAGATTGACTCGGCTTCCTTTTTTTTGTTCGTCGACCATTTTGTTTTGTCGACGGCCCCGGGCAACCATCACTCTCTGCATGCCACTGAGTTATATCATCAGATGCGATGTAGAGAAGGAAGAGGTGGAGACACTACTCGTGAGTGACGCTGCTTCTTTCGAGTGACCGACTGACAGTATAAACATCAGAATAATGGAAGTTTAATGTCGCGACCAAATTTCCATCGGTTAACGATAACAGAAGAAAAAAATGCACGGGCAGATAGATGAAGTCATAGATTCAGTGCGTCTGTACTCCAAGAGTTGAAAATAGTAAGTAAGGTAGAGGCAAGATGTAAGTTGGAATAGCGTTTATTTCCAGACGTCCGTGGCTAATTGAGTGGCCCATAGGCCTTTAATATAGGATCTCGATTGCCAGAATGAATCAAGACATCATCTGGAAAGACGCGTCCGGGGACATTCAGACGCGCATCCGGAGCGAATCCAGTCCGTCTTTTGTGTCCTGCTTCCAGGTTCATGCAGGTCATCACGAGACAAGGCATTTAGCACAAAGGATCACGAACCTCGAAGCCCTGCTGTAGATCTGTCAGAGCCGATGGTGCCTAAATCGCCTCTGACAGCTGCAGCGTGGCTTACAACAGCTAGCGCAGAGTCGTGTTTCGTCCACGGCTGGCGGTTGGTTTAAAGGCGCCACAGCAGCGGCGTACCAAGGCTTTATGCCGCCCGGGGCGGTCGCAGAATTTGCCGCCCCGGAAAGAAGTTAGATTTAAACGTCATAAAATTTGGAAAATCCGTAAATTCATTTCCTATTTTTGTAAACAAATATATTGTATAGATTCTCTATATAATTGTAATGAAATTTTGCGTCTGACAATCAACGAAATATCGAGAGAAAAAACAGACTTGGATTGTGAAAAAAGAAAAATGCATTATCATCTGATATAATGAAGAACAGAAGAAGGGTACGTGCATTCATTTTGGCAGACAATAGCAACATTCGTAAATAAATTTATTTGACCACCAAAAAACTGCAGCCCCCGCTAAAGTGCCGCGCGGGAAGGACCGCCCCCTCCGCCCCTCTCTAGGTCCGCCACTGCGCGACAGCACATTGGATAATTAATTGGAGACTGTGCATAGACGGCGCTGCAGGGGTATGGTGGGAGTTGTTGGGAGGATAATCTCTCGTCTTCCTTCCGCTCAGCAGGATCTTTTGGCTCCAATATTAATTCTCCGTCGCTAGGTTTCCATGGCGACGAAGTGAACGAGACGAAATTTCACGGAATGCGGATGGCCGGCGCTGAGCCAATAACCGACCGGAAATACGAATATAACGCCGTCGCATCGACAGAGCTCACTGATATAGCGCCGCATTTGGCCAGCGTGCCACATTTCCTATAATATTAGAAGACTGTGAAAGGGTTTCAGTCAGACCGTCTTTCTTAAGAAACTTTATTTTGAAATAGTCCCATTGTTCTAATTGTTTTATTATTATTGTTATTATTATTGTTTATTATTATTATTATTATTATTATTATTATTATTATTATTATTATCATCATCATCATCATTATCACGACATTATTATTACTATTAGTATCAGTATTATTATTTATTATTATTATTATTATTACTATTGATTATTATTAGTATTATTATTATTAAAAATACTTCAAGAACTTTCCAAAACGATGTATCACAGTTTAAAAACTACTAAACTCGAAATGTCAATATGAACAGACTGAAATGATCCAGACTCGTCTATTGCTAATCATAAAAGGTATTGACATACCATTTCTAATTGTGTTTTACGCAGGCATGTCTGTCATTATGGAGCGGTTGTGTAAGAGCGCCTTCATGGAGTGAAAGCATAAAAGATACAGGGATCGTCCATAAATTACGTAACGCGATACCTAAACTATAATTGCCTATAATTTTCTGAATGGCTAAATCTTCCAATGCGTGTGTTAGCAACTTGGGTCAAATCTCCTGGCTTTTCCCTTATCAGAGTTCTTCGTTGCCTCTGCGTCTTAATTTTCTCGCAGTAGCTCTTAGGGGTCGTCCATAAATTACATCACGCGATTTTGGCACTTTTTTGACCCCTCCCCCTACGTAACGCGACGTAACAAAACGTCAGACCCCTAAAATATGACGTAACAACGGGCCGACCCCCTCATTTTTGTCTTCCGAAAAGTCTTGACAAGCAAAAAAGGCCATCCTTGTATTTTTTTTTCCTCTCCAAAATCTCTGACAAGCAAGAAAGGTCAAAGATCACCACTTAAATTTTTTGGCGTTACGTCACATTTACGGAACCCCCCCCGTCGTCACACTCCGTAACAAATGGCCGGACCTCCATAACCGCTTTACGTAATTTATGGACGACCCCACAGTATTGCACAAATATTCATATATATATATATATATATATACGGTATATATATACATCGGATGGTCTTTGGTTAATGTGTGTGCAACAACTTGACAGTAGATGATATATAGAGACGATTGTGACGTGGATAGTGAATAGGGGTATCCAGTGTTTACCAACAAGGTCCGGTTGCTCCGCCCACTGGTGGGCAGAAACCATAGAAACCATTGTTGTCTATTAATAGACGCCAATGGCAGCAGCAGATTTCTTGCTGGTGGGCATAGATCAGTGACCATAGAGATTGTTCTGGATACTCCTATAGATGGAAGCGAATCCGTTGCTATTATTATTATTATTATTATTATTATTATTATTATTATTATTATTATTATTATTATTATTATTACAGTATTACCTGTACCCTTGATTCCGTGAGTCCGATCCTCAGAGCCAGTTCCTCTCTCATGAATATGTCCGGATAGTGAGTCTTCGCAAACGCTCGTTCCAGTTCGTTCAACTGCGCCGGAGTGAAGCGCGTCCTGTGCCGCTTCTGCTTCACCGGCTTCTCCGCGTCCCCTCCTCCGCCTCCTCCTCCGCCTCCTCCTCCGCCTCCTCCGCCTCCTCCTCCGCCTCCATGGTCCGGACCACCGGTCGTTGCCACCGTACCGCCGCCGCCGCCGATGACACCGGTCCCCGATGATCCACCCACTGACAATGACTTCGAATTGACGACGGCGCATGTCCGACCGAGACCACCGCCGCCACCACCTGCTCCTCCTCCTCCTCCTCCTCCTCCTCCTCCTGTTCCTGCTCTTGAATTGACCGAGTGAAAGTCATGACCGCCACCTGTTGAGATACCGCATACGTCATTTCCTGTTGGTCCGATGTTGTTGTCTGCTCGGGAGTGATGCTGCTGCTGCTGCTGCTGGTGATGATGATGATGATGCGGCTGATGGGTGTTGTGGTGATTGGGTGTGTTAGAATGATGAAGCTGAAGATGATGGGTGTTGTGATCGTTTTCAAAACGACTGCAGTCCTTGTAGATGTCATGACGTGAGTCAATGTGTCTTAAGTCCCTCGATGACAGACCATGCGTCTCTATATATGCGGAAGAATAGAAGACAGACAGCGGGAATTAATAGAGAATCCGACTACAGTATAAACATTTTAGTATAGAAGATTTATAATGTTATTATCAGACTTGGAGTCGAGGCCACAACTGTCGAGGCCAAGGCGAGGCCAAGGCCAGGAGGTCCGAGGCCAAGGCCGAGGCCAAGGCCAAGGCCAAGGCCAGGAGGTCCGAGGCCAAGGCCAAGGCCAAGGCCAGCAGGTCCGAGGCCAAGGCCAAGGCCAGCAGGTCCGAGGCCAAGGCCAAGGCCAGCAGGTCTGAAGTCAAACCCAGGGCCAGCAGATATTTGACGTTTTTGGCCAAATTTTTAGGTACATTTTGCCAAATTTTTGCCAAATTTTTTGCACATTTTAAATTTATTTATTTATTTGTTACATTATTTCTTTATTTCCTTGGAGCCACGCCCCTGCCCCCAAATGACGCCCCCGTTAAACACGAAGTCATGAAATAATGCAGAAGTGTTAAACTCTACAGTTTAATCCACAGTTGGTTGTGTAGTTGGCAACTTGGAGGTTTAAGTTGAGGAGGGTCTACGATTCCTACGAATATGAGAGTGCCCAAGGCCTACGAAGACCTTAAAACGGCCCTGCAGTAGCCACCTCAGTGGAAGGGATGTACATGGACAGTGGGGTAAAATCCCCCCTTTCCCTGCAAATCGCGCGCTGATCAGGGCCAACACTCGATTTGGGCAGATTAAACGTCAAAATATTGAAATTTTGGGGGCCAAACAAGTGCTGGGCCCCCTACCCGAATTATTGGGTGGCCTGGCTCCTTATGGATTGGCGTCCATGTCAGTAAGGTCCAGTACCTACTACCAACCATGTTTTAAAAATAAAATTAAAATACCTTTGATGTTTTGTAGCTGTTTGCCAGTCTCGTGTTTTATATCCAGATGTTTCTTGAACCCACTTGAAGTTCCTCGAGTTTCACTTAATATTTCGCGACAATGCTTGCATTTCGCGGACCACTTTCTTTCATTTATTATTTTGAAATCGGTGAAAGCAAACTTCAAAATGCTAGGCTCATTTGTGGCCATATTCTTTACTTGCGTATTTTTACTTACAAACTTTAATAGCAATAGGTAGGCCTACAGCAGAGATTGCTGTCACTACGGCACCGTTTCTTTTCCAAGTGCGATCAGTCTACAACCTCCTTAGCCTAAGCAGATGCAGCCTCGCAGGTGTCTCTGTTATACTTTAGAGACAATAAACCCCGGCCCCCTGTGAAGCCGCCGCTGTCTAGAACTGCTCTAAAATAGACGCCATATATCCATTTAGGTTCAAGCCTTTTAATACTTTTATTAGCAAGAAACCCAATTATCTGGTCCAAATGCCTACTTCAATCCCTGAGGCAATGTTCGCTTCAAACAATGGCAGCCTTGTCAATGCAAGCAACATAATTACAAGCTATTAGACTTAGCAGGAATTCTCAGGGTCTACCGTTTGGATTGAACAGAGGACGTTTTGTTCAGATATTATTCGTCACTTCCAACATTTTGAATGCGCGATTTTCTTGTTTAATTCCATGGTGTGAGGGCTTGGCCTCGAGTACACAAGGCCGAGGACTTGTATCTCGAGGCCAAGGCCAAGGCCAAGGCCAGCAGGTCCGAGGCCAAGGCCAAGGCCGAGGACTTGTATCCCGAGGCCAAGGCCAAGGCCAAGGCCAGCGTCACTCGACCTCGAGGCGCCTCGAGGCCAAGGCCACGGCCTCGAGGACTCCAAGTCTGGTTATTATTTAGTCAGTCATATTCTAACAGCCATAACCAGAGTTGTCCATGGGTTGGGTTAACCCATGGGTTGAATTGGGTTGGATTGGGTTTGGGTCGAGATTTTTAAAAAAATGATGGGTTGGATTGGGTTGGGTTAGGTTTCGTAAATCTGCACCAGTTATTCTGTTAACCACGTTAAATATAGGTTTTCTGTTTTCTGCGTTGACAAAGTATTAGATTCTTGTATAATGTCATTAAAATGGCGCCATATACGTTAGCCTACATTCCATCGTAGGCAGTGCATTCAGAAGTCTGTAGTAAACAGTGGACAATAGCTATTCAGATAGATCAAATCATGTGAACGGCTGTTGTTGACTTATTTTAACGCATTCCTTTTATAAACCGACCACGGCCAGTTGACAATAGCAGGGCTGGATTAACCATTAAGCATACTAAGCACGTGCTTATGGCTCCATGTGGGAAGGTGCACAACAGTTTTACCTGTTATGTTTCTCAGTCAAATATTTTGCGATCTAGTTTAATAAATTTCTTAATCAGTCACTTTGTTCTGATCGAAATTCCATCAGAACAACTATGCAAAAGACAGGTTGGATGCCTTATCTCTACTATATAATTATATATTTTCTTCATGATATTTGTCCTTGCTTTCTTCCTTTTAGAGCTGTGTGTGTGTCTGTCTGTGTGTGTCTGTGTGTGTGTTCTCAGTAACTGTAATTGTGTTCCATCCAGTCTTATAACAGTGAACTATTCTTCTTGTCTGTAAAAACTGATCAAGCGAATCGATGTCCAGCATCGTAGCCAAGAGGGAGGGAGTTACCTCTGGCTACCGACGAAAAATCTTGTTAATGTGGTTCCATCTATTTTTAACTTTCTGACGCGGTTGGGGGGTCAAACCCCCCCCATGGCTGCCGACGCAACGTGCTTCTTTGACAAGTCTATGTTACGGCACTATGGAAGTTGTTTCGAATACATACATACATACATTGAATTAAATGCATCACATCACGGCGATGCTGGCATTAATACAATCATTGTTTCTCAATTATGAGAATGATGAATTTCCGGTTTGTTGTAATAACAACTCGAAATAAGCAAATAACTATTTATGTGCTTGAATGTATGTATGTTTTTAAAATTGCGATTGTACTTTCACGTTTTTGTATGGATGGGTTGGGTTTGGGTCAGAAAACATGAATTTTGTTTGGGTTGGGTTGGGTTGGAAATTTGATGGGTTGGGTTGGGTTTGGGTTGACAAAACCGACCCATGGACAACTCTGCCAATAACAGTTCACTAAAATAATAGCACGACAATATCTGAATTAGTGCTGTTCTATAACGTTATAATGTAACTGGATGGGTTTAAGTGATTCAGAGCGATCAGACTATAATGAAAACAATAATAATAACTACAAGGTTTAAAGTGGTTCAGGAGGGTCTGCCCTGTGTGAGAACCACTACACTAGTGGCCAAAATTACGGACACACCTTCAAATTTTACCTTATCCTCGATTAATCAGCGCCTGAAACTTAGAGATTAACTATTCTACGTATTATTTATGTTAGTTATTCTATGGTGCAAAGTGTTGTGAATCATTTTATAGCTTTATAAGTAGGCCTATACTGGTTGTGCTTTTGACGAAGTTTTACAAATTTTTAAAGCTTCGCGTGTCGAAAAGCCAGATATTTCGAAAAGGCCGATGTCATTTGGCTAAACTATGAAAACTTTATTCGCCAATCAATGTACCCATTCATTATAGATCTGCTCTTTCTTTCAAAATGTTACTATTACTAATCGAATACATTTTTTTATTTATAAAAATATTAAAATCCTTCCTCTGTATGTCTGTTACCTTCAAGCGTTCTCATTGGTTGGCTGTGTGATGTTCTGATTGGTTACCTTCAAGCGTTCAAGCGTTCTGATTGGTTGGCTGTGTGATGTTCTCATTGGTTACCTTCAAGCGTTCTGATTGGTTGGCTGGGTGAGCGTTGTGATTGGTCGTTCTGGAATATTCGATGCCTCGAGCGAAGCGAAGCGAGCCTGCACTGCGAACGAAGTGAGCGAAGCGAGCATTGCGCGATGTGGATAGGTATTAGTATTATCCTGCACGCGAGCGAAGCGAGCGAGAGCGAGCGCGAACGAAGCGAGCATCTTTCTAGTAAAAATATTATGATTAATTGCATTTAATTAATAAACTCAAAAATTCATAATTTTAAATGTATATTTTCTGATTATTTTACAGATAAATCATGAAAACCTCCAAACTGTTCATTCAAAGTTTTAAAATGTCATCCGTTTTCAGATTGACTCATGCAGTCATGGTCAACGAAAAACTAGCCACATAAGAGTCAGGGCACGAAAAACTGATACTGTGCTGGGTGTGCCTGCTTAATTAGATCATTCATGTTAGGCCCTTTAGGCCCTACCTAGTTTTAACTTTTTACAGTCCGCAGTTGCAAACCTATGCACGGTGCTTAAGAGATGTTTCGTATAGGCATGTTTCCAGAGGGAAATTCACCTCTGGAAATTGAAACTTGAGCCACTATAACTGACTCCACAAAAATTAGAATGGACCGCATGAAAACGGAAGAGATGGCAACGGAAATCATATTTGGACTCGTATTTTCCTTTTTCCGAAGGCCAAACATCAAACCCGACACCTCCCCCGCCCAATCTTATTCCCTCTGGGTTCAATGTCTAGATGAAACACTGGAATTTGACACCCCTGCAATTATGGGACAACCCCCTAACGCAAATTCCTGGGAAAATTCCTGGTCTTTAATTCTTCGTAACGTCGGTTCCTGGTTAGGTGGGTGGTTAATGTGGTTATCACCAAAGACACCGAATAGGCGAAGACCAGGTCTGTAGTCGATAAGTGAGAGCATCGGACGATTTGGCCGTGTGTTTATGATTCTGAACAATAAGCAAGGAATGGGGGAGGGGCTATGACGGCCCATTCGAATGCAACACCGTGTGGATCAGTAAGCAGATTTAACCCCTTAACTGGGAATCCCGGATATATCCGTCCATTTTACATTGAGTAACAGTTAAATACACGGTTAAGGGGTTAAAGTTAATACGTTGTCTGATAGATTAATTAACAGTGAAGTGATTTAAGAAAATACGTATTATGATCGTTTTCACAGATATGGATATGGGTTGGGTTAACCCATGGGTTGGGTTAGGTTGGATTGGGTTGGGTCAGACTTTACCATATTTATGGTGGATTAGGTCAGAAAATAAGTCACGTTTTAAGAAATTGCATTATATTACGGTGGGTTGGGCTGGATCAAGTAATTCTATTGCCGGCATGGGTTGGGTTGGGTTGGAGATTTAATGGGTTGGTTTGGGTTCTAAAAAGTGGACCCATGGACATCTCTGCGTATTTAGGCATTTAGTAATGGCGTATGTCACAGAATTCAGTAAATTTTGAAGGTGCTGAAAGAAGGAGTTTGATATTACTGCAGGGAGAGAATTGCTGTAGTCTAGGCGACTGAATACTATAGAGCATTTGCAAGTGGAGTAAGCAAATTAAGAGGATCGATCGAAGTGCCTGATTCTGTCGACGTCACGAATATTGTAATGCGCAGACCTGCTTACATGTAGCATCGAAGTGTTTGCCCAAAGTGATAGCCCGTAACAGTCTCACAGATAACACCAAGATTAGGCCTACATATACCTACAATCAGATTCAGTAATTTGAATGTCAGTTTCACCAAAAGAGAATGAAGACACGGAATTTCCTGTTCTATCGAAATATTTGCCTCGTTAAAGCAGTGTCAACGCCTAATCGCGAAATGTGTTCCTGCATTAAGGACACGGATTGAATGTGTGCTGGACAGTGGCGCTTCCAAGAACTCTTCTTGGGGGGATGCATTGAACTCATAGGAAGATCCCGCCAATTGTCAAAGGAATTATTATTATTATTATTATTATTATTATTATTATTATTATTATTATTATTATTATTATTATTAGGACAATTTATTCGGCGTCGTAAGCCTAACTAAGGCTAAAGTCAGAGGCGCCTAACAACAGAAATAAACTTTGAACAAGTGCGTCTTAATGCTCTTCAATTATATGTAAACGTTTAGAAGAAATCTGTAGATTTGATTTATAATATATAATGTTCAGAATTGACAATTTATAAAAGCCATTTTAGTCTGGTTATATACAAAGTCGTAGTGCAAAATCGAGTTTTCTATTGCTGGAAGCGAATTTGTCGATGACATTGTCTATATGGATATGTCCATATCTTTGTGGATATACATCGAGACTAATCCGTTTAGACGGTCATCTTCCATTGAAGACGCACTTTTGGTGGGCCAATGGGGTGGGGGTTGCAGCCTCAGTCAACCCCAACGCGGAACCGCCCCTGGTGTTGGAGATATGACTTGAACCGTTTTAGTGCCACGCCGCCTACTTTACCAGTTAGACCTCGGCCAATAATAATCGACTGCATGGAGGTATAATCTGTGCAGTCTAATTATTTCCAATTGTAAATTACTACTTTCTTTCAACTAAATTTGCTGCCGTGTGGTTCTTTCCAAGCGCATCTTCAGTTATTCCAACTGAAATGTCCCTCTTTCTGGGCCTCAGAAGTCTGAAAGAGGTTCTTTGATGGATAGGATATATTTTCCGCCTGACCTGACCTCATCCAAAGCATCTGAAGATTCTCATCCAAGACGATTGCCTCTGATTCAGAATGGATGCCAATGATGTTGCTATAATCGCGCTATATAAATGAGGAATTAAATGTGTCCACATGATTAGGTGACTAAGTGAAGAGCAAGGGATGTTAGTGAGGCATATAGACTATACAGTATACACCGAATGGCGACTGAGAGATGAGAGCCGTAGCTATCTATTGAGTATTTGGCGCGCGGGGCAAAGTATATATTTTCCGCCTCCAGCAGTTTAACATATGAAAAATTTGTGAAGACTTTTTTGCTTATCAGATTTTTCGCGACGTTGGAGCCTGGAGGGCCAAAGTAGTGCAGAAAGCGGGCGGTGATTATCCTCTTTGCTTTTCGCTTGTCATACTGCATGGCAATACTTTGGTCGATGGGCGTTTAACTTATTGCAACCACAGTTTCTGGCGCCCCATCCAAAACGGCGCCCGGGACAGCTTGCCCCACTCCCGCCCCTACCTAGCTACAGCTCTTGTGAAAGACTCGAGAGAAGCAGAATGCTGCTGTCGGCGTCTGCTTCCTACCTGCGTTCATGGCACCGAAGCTTCTTTGGCGGAGGACGCAACGCACAGGTGGGCGCTTTAGTCCTCCAAATTAACGATAGCTGCGAAACAAGACATTAAAACAGCAACTGTACAGCGGCAGTACTTCGCCTTATTCCTCCTCATCACTCGACGCCTTCGTCTGATCGACTTTTGATTCCTAGATGCGGTCGACGGATGACTTTAGTACGCAGCGCATTGAATGACAACGCACATAACTCAGCCAATCAGAGGATTGGCAATTGACAGAAGCCACGCCCACCCACCGCTGCAAGTCTAGCGAAGCCCGCTATGTGACAGATTGGCCTTTGCTCTACTTGCAAAATGGCCAGCATCAGGACACGACATGGAACTGCTGCTGCAGCTGCCGCTGCTGCTGCTGCTGCTGCTGTATTTCGGTATTCTGGTCTATTCGTCGGTCGACAGAATGATCGTCTCTGACTGTGAGAGCGTGGGCCATTTGGCAATTAGCTTGTTTCCATTGGAAGAGTTATTAGTGTTCCTACTGATTCATTCATCTCTTGTATCTACAATCTCTGCATAACTAAGCGCTGCGCTTTCACATTCAGTCGAGTATTTAGGCGCAATAGAAGCGCGGTCCCTTTGGTCAGTGGCCATCGGTTTATGCTGAGTGATTTCATCTTAACCCCTTAACTGGGTATTTAACTGTAACTCAATGTAAAATGGACGGATATATCCGGGATCCCCAGTTAAGGGGTTAACTGTCTCTTCGATTGTGTTTCCAAACATCAAACGGCCATCATGTGATGTACAGATGTGATGTATACGCATCCATTGAATGCTCTTTCTAAAACACTGATCAATTGATCTCTTAGATATCGATTAATCTGACGGTTGACAGGAGACAATCTCAATAGTGCCGGCGCTCTCGTGACTGCATGGGGGCTATCGTGTATTGCTGTTGAATTTTAGGTCTAACATCGGAACCAATCATAGATTCAGATTTTCATTTGGAACCTCTGCATGTATACATCGATTTTAACCAAACCTATACATGATGTTAAGTTCAGTGTTCTAGAATTTCGAAACTTTTTCATGATATTGCACTTTACGCAAAAATTAAACCTCAGGCAGTCTAAAGTCACATCTAAATGTCGATTTAACTCAGCGTACAATAAAGTCTGAACTCCAAGAACATGGTCTGTGGACTAACAAAGGCTGTTTTACTTGGTCCTATTGAAGAGACTCAATGGGTATCTTAATAAACTTATTAATCAATCGCCGTTTTCTTCATTACTTTTGGCCGGTGCATAAAAGCGCTAAATTACGTAATACATATGAAAGATATGATTGGAGACGTCTGCTTCAGGTATTTGTATGGGGTTGAAATAGTTAATAACGATTGTAAAAATTCTATCAGATCAACTATGCAACAAGGCAGGTTGGGTCACTGGGTACCTTATGATCTCTACTAGGCCTATGTATAGAGACAGCTGTGCTACGTAACATTAACTTTTAGGACCTGATCAGATATGTTGTAATTTAAAAAGTAGGAGAAAACCTTGTCAGATCTAAACGAAGTGGAATTATACGAAGTTAAACAGTATTTTCCATCTCTGTGTAGGTTTTTAATTTTGAAAAATAAAAGTTTATTTCGTGGTTTAGTATTGCTTTTTATTTGGAATTACATATATTTAGGGTTTAGGCTTAGGGGTATCAAATCTTTAAGTGCTTAGGGCCTCTGTGGGTTTTAATCCGGCTCTGACTCTCGCTCTCTCTAATTGGTTTCATGCTCCGTTTGGCGTCCCCTAAGAATGGTCTCCTTAACTGTCCTGCTCTATAGGCTATGCTATATAAACTGGTCTGCAGTGTGCTTAGGACAGTCAAACCTACCATTAACTTGGTCTCAGTCTTCACCGATAATAATATTATTTTTCATCTTATTTTCTGTAAAAGCCCAGTCTCTGGCATGATTATACATAAGTGTACAGTATTAATACTACGAAAAAACCTGAGGCCTATAAGTAGGCCTAGTCAAATATTTTATATATGCAGTATAGATAAAAGTTAACATTTACATTTGTGGATGCATGTTTAGCAAAATTAAGTATTGCGTTACTATTTGCAATTTAAATGTCCATGCATAATTAAATGTGAATTCCATTACATTTAGGTTCCTTAACCTAAAGCTTCAGGCTTTCTAACAGTAGACCTAAACCGATACGAGGTTTATAAAAGAAATACAATTATATATAATTGTATATTTTAAGCTTTCGATGGTATACATTGACTCTTCCCTTCGTCGTTCTTGTTTCACTCTTTTGTTACTCGAAATTATTAATTCTCCGGCAAGTTGTGATACCAATGTCAAAGACTATATGTCTATATTTGCTTCTGTTTGTGGTTTTGAAAAAGAATTTTAAGCGCTTTTATCTCACGGGACATGAAAAAAGATTCAATAAAAGGATGTCTGCTTCGAAAGTCAAAACACGCGTCATGTGCACACATTTGTGGTGCAACAAATAAACGATTTTGACCAGAGCAATTTCGAGAATAGCGGTGGCTAGTAGAGTAGTAGAGATCATAAGGTACCCAGTGACCCCTGTTCCTGCATAGGGGCAGTATAGAGGCAAACCCGGTCTGATCCTATTGTGAGGAGGGGTCTTGTGAACTTGTTCAGTGGGTCTGTATACGGTGCTCCACTCCAGTCGCAGAAAATCCAGAGCTTTGCTGCGCTTTTTGCAGATATACGACGTGGGAAGCCTATGGCAATCCACGTGCTCTCTCTCTCTCTCTCTCTCTCTCTCTCTCTCTCTCTCTCTCTCAGAGACAACATTTTATTATCGGCCTGGCGCGACATCTCACAACTACTCTGAACCCGAAGAATAAGGGAATGGTCCTCCCCCTTCATGGCTGCGCTAAGGCTAAGGCAATTAAGCGTTGGTGGAATAGAGAAGCCATCAAGGCAGACCCGCACTGCCATTCAGTCCGACTGGAGGAGGGGGGAGAGTCGCCGAAGATTTTGAGTAATATTAGAGTCAATGTACTTTAAAGGCGTTAATTAAGATTTAAAATAGAGTCAAAAAGTTGCAATGCAACTAAACACACCAATTCGGTCTACAATTACTTCTGCCCTTCACCAGAAAATATTCCATCATCCGTTTTGCGCAAATCCCACGACTGGTCCTAGTTCGAATATGGGGGGGGAGGGGGTGTACCCCTTCGTACCTAGGCTAATAGAGAAGAGTAACAAAGAAATTCGAGCAGGATGCCTCCGAGTGAAAGTGGCTAAATGACTCAAAGGTTTAGAGTTAGGCTATGCTATCATAGTTGGGTTAGGGTGGGGCTTACGAAGTGGGTGGTCCCAGGCAAGTAAAATGGCCAGGCCCAGTCATCAATCGTTCCAGGCACAGCATAGTACATGTATATAGACCAAGAGTTGACGTTTTGTCAGAATCTTATTACAAATTATATTCTACAGAGTGATCGCAATATTAAGCAGTGTATAACATTATAATATAACTCACTTATAATATAACTCACAGAACTTATTATCAACCTGGGCCCTGTGGCCAAGAAGTGGCTCACTGCATTTCTATCCTATGTCATAGAGTCTGAATCCATGCCCAAAATCTGGCGTCGTGCGAAGATAATAGCTGTTTTGAAACCTAAGAAAGACCCAGCACTGGCTGCCAGTTATAGACCGATATCTCTCCTTTCTGTTTGTTACAAACTCCTTGAAAGGTTGCTGCTGTCGCGAATAGCGCCTCTCACGGAGGAATTCTTAACCCCTGACCAAGCTGGTTTCCGGCCAGGAAGATCTACCTGTGAACAGGTCCTGGCCCTTTCAACGCATATCGAAAATGGATTCCAGAAGAACTTGAAGACAGGTGCTGTCTTCGTCGATCTTACAGCAGCGTATGACACGGTCTGGCATCGTGGTCTCTTGGTGAAGATATCAGATGCCTTCCCCCATGGGTGGCTAACATTATATCATTTCTTCTCCAGAATAGAAGGTTCCGTGTGCATTTGGGCGACAAAACAAGCCGGTGGAGGCGTCTATCAAACGGCCTTCCTCAAGGCTCTGTTCTGGCCCCCACGCTATTTAATATCTACATCAATGACCTTCCGGAAACTTCCTCAAGAAAATTCATCTACGCCGACGACATCTGTTGTGCAACCCAGGCTAAAAAGTTTGACAAGCTTGAGGAAACACTAACTAAAGACATGACACTCCTTTCTGACTATTGCAGAAAATGGCGACTAACCCCTAGCGCTGCAAAAACAGTATCATCTGTCTTCCATCTACATCACGCTTCATCATTACGTGAGCTCAATATACAACTTGATGGTAAAAGAATCCGACATGAAGCCCAGCCAGTCTATCTTGGCGTCACTCTTGACCGCACTTTGTCATTCCATGAGCATCTCAAAAAAACTGCGGCAAAGGTGGGCTCGAGGAACAACATCATTGCAAGACTGGCCGGCTCTACGTGGAGCAAGCGCTTCTACATTAAGAACGTCAGCACTGGCACTATGCTACTCTGCAGAATACTGTGCTCCAGTATGGTGCCGAAGCCCCGTCCATTTGGTCGACTCCAAACTGAATTCCTCCATGAGGACAATCTCTGAACCATCCATTCTACCCCGGCTCACTGGTTGCCAGTCCTTAGTAACATCGTCCCGCCAGCTATTCGTCGTGAAGCCGCAACATCCAAGCTCACTGCCCACATTAATGCCCGACCAGATCTACCAATACATGCGGACATCTTTGACCATCCTGCTCAACGTCTGACGTCTCGTCATCCAATCTGGTTTCCTGCGCCTATACTGCACTTCTCTGTTCCGGACTCATGGAAGCAGAGTTGGCAGTCTGCTGAGGTCAAGAACAAACACCTCATCACAGACCCCTGCAAGCGCCAACCCGGCTTTGACCTAGTGCGCTATGATTGGGTCCACCTCAATCGCCCGAACAGGCCATGGCCGATGCGCCGCTATGCTTCACCGTTGGGGAGCCAGAGATGACCCGAATTGCCCTTGCGGCATCAGACAGACTATGAACCACATAGTCAATGACTGCCACCTCACCAGATTCGAAGGAGGACTCGAGACCCTGCATCAGGCTCAACCTGATGCCGTTGAATGGCTGAGAAAGAAAGGCATTCGCTAGAAGAATATAACTCACATATCTATATATATATATATATAATTCTCGATGTCTGTCCGACGGCAACACGGCGGGTATTGCAAGACGCTGTTGTCATTGACAACCAAATATTGTTTAATCAAAACTGTATGTATTATCAACCGAGCGTTTAACGAAGCGTCTTAATTGCAGCTTAAACCCCCGTCCCCTTCCCTCACCCCATCCCTCTCCCAATCACCCAGGCCCCAACCAATTCCCTGCCCCGGCCCCAAACCCCCTTACCCCTTCCCCTCTCAATCCCCTTCCCTCTCCTATCCCTCTCCCAATCGCCCTGGCCCCAACACATCCCCACCCAGGCCCCAACCCATACCTGTCCCACCCTACCCCACAGGCCCCAAATCCCTGTTCCCATTCCCTCCCAACCCCTTCCCTCTCCCCAAACATCTCTCAATCGCCCCAGGCCCCAACCCATACCCGCCCCTGCCTACCCCACAGGCCCCAAACCCCGTTTCCATTTCCTCTCACCATCCCTCTCCCAACCCCATTCCCTCTCACCATCCCTTTCCCAATCGGCCCGGCCCCAAACCATCACCGCTCCGCCCTACCCCCACCGACCCCAAACCCCGTTCCCAAACCTACGGCCACAAACCCCGTTCCTAAACCTACACAACGCTGCTCCGAAAACCCGTAAAACCCACTTTCCTCCTCCCAAATCTCCCTTCCCTCTCCCAATGCCCTGCCCCCTGTTATTATATATATTTACTCCTTCCTAACCTCAAACCCTATTTTTTAAAATTTAACCCCTCAATTGAAGATTAAATTTTCAGACGCGTCACCGTACTGGGGATTTAATTTTTGGAAAAGCGTTCTTCACAAATGATTGCTGTAACGTTTTAAATTTGCTATATCTAAGGCTATGTAGGAGATAAAAAGATGAAGTTTGCACCATTGTTTAGATCGTTTATTCCTCTTTCTAACCGTCCGTGCAAAACAAAAAAAGTTGGGGGTAGAGTCCACTTTACGGCCTAAAATATCACCTCTCCCCCAAAATATTTTTATAGCCCTCTAGCAAAATATTTTCAGCGGTAATTCCACTTTGGTCAGCGGCAAAGTTGTAAAGGGATGTCAGAGGAACAAAATAAACCAAAAAGTTTGAAAATCGGTTGACATTTGGTAAAGATCTATCAATTCTAACCCGATGACCCCAATGTTTGAACATAATTATTATCGGTGAATTTCGAGAAAGTTTTGAATTCTGAGAATTCTGATCAAAATTACATGATCCAGCGAAGGCATTATGTCCATTCCCATTGATGCTATTGCTGGATCATGACTGAATTCCTAAATCGATTTCTGTTTTCGATTTCTATTTTAATTCCATTAAATATTTTAATTTTAGTTTCCTACTTTTTTGAATTTGCTATATCTCAGGCTATATAAGAGCTAAGAAGATTAGGTTTGCACCATTGTTTAGCCTTTTTATTCCTCTTTCTAACCGTCCGTGCAAAACAAAAAAGTCTAGCGTTCACGAGCTTTCCGACAATCAAGTGAGAATGAGGCTGTTGCTCGGCGTGCAACAGCAGCACAGCAACCAAGAGAATCAAGCACTGCATGTCGTTCGACACTGCCAAATCATTACACTTACGTTGACTATCAAGTTTCAGAAAATTCATGCGAATGGGCGTTAACTCGGTTGAAGGAAAAGGCGGCGAGTTAAGAACAATTAATTGCGCAAAATCCTATTGCATTTGCACAAAATCGGGTTGTAAAACAGCCAATCTTCCCCGTCATTTTTGACGGGTAAACACCTAGTATGTAATAATATTGAAATTTCTTTAAGATCTATCCATCTCAACATTTAATTTCTAATATTGAATTAGTCAATTCAATTTTTAGGAAAATTATGTACCCAAGTTAAAATTTCAGTCCTGTAGGAATAGAGCAGTTAATGCAAATCGGAATTATTACGAAGATTTAATTTCGCTGTACAACTGTCGATTATTTGTACGTGCTGTTTTTCTTTAAAAATTGTGTATCAAGAGTTGGAGGCCCCTATTCAGTGGGGGACCCTGGCATAGGCGGCGGAAGACAATAAAAAGTACCCCGGCCCGTTTACTATATAGCGGCAGCGGGGCGCTGAGGGTCGAGGTGCCTAACTAACTTACTTAGTGGCGTAGCCAGGATTTTCGGAAGGGGGGTTTGGTTTTTGGTTTTGACCGTGACCAACTTTGGAAAAATCTTGACCAGCAAAAAAAAAACGTTATCACCTCTACTTTTTTAGCTGACAAGCAAAAAAGGTCCTCGCCTTTTACTTAAACCTTTACCGTCTATAGCCAAGGGGGTTTGACCCCCAACGACGCCTCAAAAATTAAAAAATACATGGAAACTCATAAAAAAATTTCGGCGGCCAAGGGGACTTTAACCTCCAAGCCCCTTGAATACGCCACTGAACTTACTAACGACCTTTCTCCCATCTCCACGGTACGTCTTGGATAGTGGGGGGACGATAATATTAATAACTAAAGGGAATACAAAACCCGTGAATACTACAGTGAATGGACATAAAAATGGAAAAAGTCTGGTCATTCAGATGCGCTGGAGGTGTGATTGAAAGTGACGGAAGCCAAAGAGAAGATAAAAAATCAAGACTATCAAAAGGGCTCCACGCAATATAGGATTGGGAAGGATGAAAAACTGGAGAAAAACAACTCGGGGATGTCCCATTATTCCGGGGGGTGTCCATGTCAAGTGTTGAGTCTTAAACGGTTAGTTTCTCGTAGTATAGTCCTAGTTCTACACTCATCACTATGGAATAATTTGCGCAGATGTTGTATTATCCGAAGTACTTACAGTTTGTTCAGGGTTTTCGATATATTCAGCTTACGACGTTTAACAACAAACTTGTCCATTGTATGGCTGGTGAAGCGCTGTTAAACGATTGAGACGCTGAAGCCGTGAGATTGTTTCCGCGATTTATGCGAACACAGTGATGATTTAACTGATCCGTTTCGATCAAGACCCAATTCCGACTTCCCTCTCTCGATGAAACACTCTCTAGCGCCATCTACTGCTTCCCTGGTGCCCCCGCTCTCTTTCTGTCACCCTTTGCTGTCCTTTGGTCCGTCTCCCCATTTCGTTCGTCTAACTTAAGTGCCTTCCTCCGTCTTTTAATCTAATGTCAACTGATACACTTACGTTACTACGGTGTTTGACACCTTCGGGTTAGATGTGTATAGGACATACTTATCTGATCTTGCTACTATAAAGCCTTATTTATTCGGCAGAGCATTCACCCTCCGACGACTGCAGCTCCCTTTTAAATTCGAAATGAAAATTAAATCAAACAATTTAAAGAATAACAATTACAATTCTTCAGTTCTCACCTCTTAAAAAGTACCCCGGCCCGGCCTATGGCGGGCCGGGGTACTTTTAAAAGTACCCCGGCCTGGGCCGACGGGGCCGATAGGAGTGCGCCGCCTATGGACCCTGGGCGGTTGTCCGTACTGCCCGCCCCATGACTGGCCCTGTCGTTGAGTACATTTTTGATGGGCAATAATGTGCGTCTGTGGTGGATGTCATATCATCTAAAGTTTGTGGAATAGAAATGATTCAAATGAAGCATCTCGGAACGAAATGGAGGATTTTGTCGACTGCACCCTGAAACAACCGACGCCGTCTCGAACGCTCACACTCACGGACTCCGAGAACGAACGAACGAACGGCAAAGACTCGCTCTCAAGGCAAACCAATGCCAATGACTGATGGCGCCCAAAATGAGGCGTCAAGAAATCAAATTGTCTTTTAATTTGCCTCAATCAGAGCCGCAAATGGAAGCGCCGGGCGCGTCCGCCCGACCAGCCCTCGGTCACGCCACCCAGCGACCGGCCCCCGCCACCGCAGCCTCCCGCGGGGGGTGGGGTGGGGCGGGAGGGGGGGCCGCAGACCGGCGGCTGTGTGATTCCGCATTAGCTGCGTCCATTTGGACGTAATTGTCTGCGGACGACGACTCGGACGATTTTAATTTCAATTCAAATCCTTCGACCGCCGGGATACGACGAGTCCCGCAAATGAGAAGCGCCGTTGGAAATGATTACGAAGTCGGATTTGAAGAAGGATTCCTCGAGATTGCTTCTGCAGAAAAAGGAAGAACGAATGAAGAAGAAGAAGAAGAAGAAGAAAACGAAGAAAAAAAGAAGAAAAAGAACAAGAACAAGAAGAGGATGAGGAGAAGGGAGGAAATATTTCGAAGAAATAGTTCGGCCTCCGACAGACGCGAAAATAGCTTAGATAGTAGGATCGCTGATCGACAGAGGTTTTGACATTTACGATCGGAGGTATAGTGGACATTTTTCAGGTGAATCTACCTGATGTCTCGCTGAGAAACGACGTCGACATGAGTGAAGGTTCACTCTCAACAGACATTCCAACTGTTGTTTTAAAAAAAACTTCGAAAAATTCATTCTGAATTATAACATGTTATGAATAACAGACCGAAAAAGAACAACTCAAACTGGAAATATTTGCAGACTGAAATGATCCAGAGAAAGCATAAATGTCAATGGACGAATGCTTTTGATTTTAATCATAAGTGTGTTCATATTTGCATTTGAAAACTAACAGAAAATATGCTAAAACTTTAGGCAATTGAAATTGACGACGTCGGCATTTTTTAGTTCAACGCAATGCTATTCGAATCGCGCCCTTTCTCTTATTTAGGTATTAAAGCTCAGAGTGACTTACAAGCTTTTCAACTTTAGAGAATCTGCTGGAATTTGAACAATCTTCTAGAATTCTAAATCGCCTAGCGACAACACCGCTATATATTCTCTAGACTTTCAGAACGTAAATTTAGGACCCATATGCTAATCAGGGGCGTAGCCAGGAATTTGATTTTGGAGGGTGTAAGTATTTTGGGTGGGTATATACTATAAATCTTAATTAAAAACCGCATATAACCATATAAACCGCATATAACCACATGTAAATCACATAAAAATCTTTATGGTAGACTGATTTTTTTTGGAGGGGGGCTATATATATCGATATACCCCCCGTCGCTACGCCCCTGATATAACCACGTGTAAATCACATAAAAATCTTTATGGTAGACTGATTTTTTTGGAGGGGGCTATATATATCGATATACCCCCGTCGCTACGCCCCTGATATAACCACATGTAAATCACATAAAAATCTTTATGGTAGACTGATTTTTTTGGAGGGGCTATATATATCGATATACCCCCCGTCGCTACGCCCCTGATATAACCACATGTAAATCACATAAAAATCTTTATGGTAGACTGATTTTTTTGGAGGGGCTATATATATCGATATACCCCCCGTCGCTACGCCCCTGATATAACCACATGTAAATCACATAAAAATCTTTATGGTAGACTGATTTTTTTGGGGGGCTATATATATCGATATACCCCCCGTAGCTACGCCCCTGATGCTAATCATATTCCCGCAAATAAAAAAAATCAGTATTAAAATGTATTTTATGTTCTTTGTTAGAAATAAGTCTAAGCCATTTGTTATGGTCACTTACCTAAGGGGAAATTGAATTTCTAATGATTATAATTGATTAATTGAACTACAATGGATCTACTTCCAATTGCGTAACTTGAGTCAAGTCCAGTTATTGTTAGATAATGAAGAGCAATCATCCGTAATTGCATGGAAACGACCATCTTTCCTGTAAACGCTACTTTACATCGCGCAATCGAACTGTTAGGTCTAGGACCATTGGGCCAATTAGGGTTAAGGTAAATAAAAGCGAATCATTTGTTGGTGTCTTTCCAAATCTAAGTCTATAATAGAAGTATTTCTGTGACGGCTCCGCATGGGAGACCCATGCCCCCTATTGAATACCTGGCCTTCTCAGTGGCCCCCCTGTTGGGACCCTGTACTTACTATACTACATACCTATGAACAAATGGTAGGCCCCATGATTAGAAGTTGCCACCCCAACGCCCCCCCCACTTGCCAAATCCTGGATCCGCCACTGAAGTATTTAGGTAAGCCTAATAGTCCACTAACATCTGCCTCATATTTTCTGCTGATGATACCAAATTTACATTAGATTAAGTAGCCTAAGTATATTTAATCTAATCTAATGCAATCTTCACTTCTATAGCAGTGATTTTATCATTAACTGTAATTAAATAGGAACGAAAATTAACGATTTTCGTTAACTGAAATAGTAGGCCTAATTGAAATTAAAAATGATTTTAATGACTGAATGTGGAATAGAAATAGGAATTCAGTCTTGAAAACGATATTAGAAATTGAAATAGAAATTATTGTTGAACTTTTATTATTACAAGTTTACCATACAGAATCATCATCCTTTCAGGCTTCAGCAGTCCCAACTTGCCAAGTGCCGGAGTCCGCTATTACTGACTGCAGCAGTTTAACTTTTACCCACCGTCTACGCTACCATTGGAATTCATCATTCTTGTATGTGCCAGCTGGCCATCCAGGTTGCATCACTGTGGTCCTACCATTGTCCAATGCAACACTTCGTTTCATGACTTTTGTCAGTGCACTTCACTTACTCCAGCAGACAGCAACTCTCTCTCTCTCTCTCTCTCTCTCTCTCTCTCTCTCTCTATATATATATATATATATATATATATATATATATATATGTATATATATAGGAGAGAGAGAGATTACGAGTATAATCAGTATATATATATATACAGGGTGTAAAAGTGAAAAGGGCACCCCTTTATGATATTTAATATCTCGGCTGCGTGTATAGCGATTTCAATGAAATTTATATGCCATATACCTGGGAATGTTTTTGATGCAATTGCCAAATTTAATGCTGATATCTTTAGTCTTTGATGAAATATGGCCAAAAAACCAAAGAGACCCACATTTTGAAATTGACATTGGAATATAACGTCATAATAAAGTGATAAAAATTTATTTATTTATTTGGCCCTGAAAAGGGCCGTTTTAAAGGGGATTTCAGATGATTTGCTACGGGAGCAGGTGCTCAAAATGCCCCTTCTCAGCCTTCACACATGCCGACAAGCACTTCTTCACTGACACTATCGACTTCTTGATCTGGTCCTCAGGCAAACTCTCCCAGATATTCTTCAGCACCGTCTGCAACTCCGTGATGTTTTGTAGCTTTGGCTGATACTTTTGATATCTGTCGAGCATGATTCCCCAGACGTGGAAGTCAAGTGGATTGATATCTGGGGAGTTGGGTGGCCAGTCATCTTCCTTGATGAAATCTGGACAATTTTGCTCCAGAAAATCCTGGGTCCTGAGAGCAGAGTGTGCAGGTGTTCCGTCTTTCTGGAATATGAAATCTTCTCCAAGCATATCATGACAGTCCTGCAGCCAATCATAATGCTGCTGTGTTTATCTGTTGGCCGTAAGTAACCCTTGACCTTGTCTGGCGCAATGACAACGACGCAATTTTAGACTTTAAAAACGATACAAATTACTGTGACGTTATCTTCTGTTTGTCAATTTTAAAATTTGGGTCTCTTTAGTTTTTTGGTCATATTTTAGCAAATTCTAAAGCTATCAGCATGAAATTTGGCAATTACATCAGAAACATTCTCAGGTATATGGCCTATAAATTTCATTGAAATTCCTATACACGCAGCCGAGATATTAAATATCATAAAGGGTGCCCTTTTCACTTTTACACCCTGTATATACTGTATATATATATATATATATATATATTGAATAGACAAAGAGATATTAAGAGCTTTATTGCTTACGAATGTGAGGTTAAACAGACGAAATACATTTTTTGAAGTGCAGTAAATTGATAGTTTGTATGTATGCTATCTGCTGGTAGAAGAGACCGTATGCACCGTTTCCTGGAAATGCGAGCATTCTTTAAGCTCAATGCATCATTTATTGACTAGCTATGTCGTTATTTCAAGGACTCTGCACTGTTTGCGAGATGCAAACTAAAACATCATCGACGAGTACGAACTGAAATTAGCGACATGTTACTGGATTGAATTAGAGACTGAAATTGGATTTATTGTTGAACTTTAATTAGAAATTGAACTTAAATTAAAGCAACAAAAATAACTGAAATTGAAATTGAATTAAGAATTATGTTCATAAGTTAAATATCACTGTTCTATATAGCGCCGCTTCGTAATTTATCAATGATAGAAAATTCCGTTGAGTTTTACAGAATTCCACAATTATTGTCTCTTTTCTGTCGAGGGCGGCCCGATCTCAATCGGTATACTTCGTGTTTTGATCGAAGGGCGTTGCAACAGTCGACCCTTCGACGATCTTTCGATCCTCTCTTCGCTTCTTCCTCAGACGTCGACTCAATTTTCACCACACACCTTTTGTATGCAAATGTCCTTCAATCCCCCTCCTCCTCCTCCTCCTCCTCCTCTCATTCCATCTCTGAATTCCTTCTCAGTCCATATCGTCCCTCCTCCTCCTCCTCCTCCTCCTTTTCCTCCGTCCAGCCCTTCCTCTCTTCCTCTGCCTCTCGGTCGTCACATGGATCTGATGACTGCGCCCGGCGTTCGTCTCCTTCCACGACACGGTGGTCGTCGTCGTCGTCGTCGTCGTCGTCGTCGTCGTCGTCGTTAGAAGCCATCGATCAATTAGCGAAGCAGAAGTCAATTTAGCGTTGAGACCGAGTCCCGTGGACGCCATCGGTCCCTTCGTCGACACAAAGGCTCCAAATCCTCCGCCGCTCCAGCACGGTTCTCACTCGCCGTTCCACCAGTCGCTGGTCGGTGGGTCGGTCGGTGGGTCGGTGGGTCGACCGACCGGCAACTGGGTTTTGTCCCTTTGACAAAAGATGGCGGTAATTAAGCGCCCGACGACAATATACGCGACCGCTGAGCGCCAAGGAGACGACGACGGAAGTCAACGGAGAGGCTAATATCCGGGCGAAGGCATTGTGCCGTCCGCCGTCCACGATGCCATTAGAATTACTATGGTATTGATAATTCGCAGTAAGCAACACGGTTTAAAGACAGCGACGAGACAGACAGACAGACAGACAGACAGACAGACAGACAGACAGACAGACAGAGTCGGAGATAGATGAAACAGCAGCAGAGCCAATCTGCCTCCGACATTCTTGACAGATTGAAGATTTTCCTCTTCAGAATGATCCTCAAATGTCTTCATATTCGACGACAATTTGACGTCTTCGTTGATTTCTGTCCGTTCAGCGCCGATGGATTCCTATTGTTGTTGGTGGCAAATGGTTACGAAAGGCGGCATCAGATGTCTTGGCGTTGATTGCGACCTTTCTCATTTTGACAAATAACCAGTTCCGTCGTTTCTTTTTAACAAGGCATTTCGACCACAATGCAGTGTTTATCCAGACTCCAGGCCCTTCGGGGGGGGGGGCGGGGCGGGGCGGGGGCTGGAATTGACTTGGGTGGAGGGGAAGAGGCACATTTCAATGCAGAAATATTTTCCAGTGCTGGAATGTTTATGGGGAATTTTGAGGTTTGGAGGGATCTCCTCCTAACAGGCCTGGATAAAACAATGCCCCAATGTCATGCTTTTCAAGAGGAAAGCAAAACATTGCTACAGCAGAGAATTGCTTTGTCGCTCAGCATTGCTTCTCTGTTATGTATAATCAGCCATGGTGCACAACCTTTTGAGACCAACGGTCAAATTCAATGTTCCCAAATAGCTGGCGGCCGAACAAACAAAAATTGCACGTTTTATAATACACTGTAGTAATCTAAAAATACGTTAATATATACACTGTATGTGTAATTGGACTATTCATACTACCGTGTCAAAGTGAGCCAAAATAAAATGAAACCCAGTATCTTGCAACGAAACAAAGTGGTACCGGTTTCATTGCACCACTCTGTATACTGTGGAAGATTATAGACTTGAGACGAAGAATTTCAGTTGAAGATCAGCGATTTCCTGTGTTCTGATTGAGTGACATAATGTCGCAGAGTTGCATTGTAGAACGTTGAAGTTGAAGTTGACTCAACCGTCGACGGCAAGCCTCTTGCTGTCGAAATGGCGGCCGTATGATGTCAGAGGAGTCATCTGGCGCCAAATTTATCAATCCGACGATTTTATTGTCGATTGCGTCTCATCGCTAAAGCCGCTATTATCGCTCACTATTAACTCAGCGCGTTCGTAGTTTGACGTCAGACTAAACAAGTACCGGAAACCAACTGCTCTTCTTCCCCCTCCCTCCGGAGCTCTGTGACGAGAGAGAGAGAGAGAGAGAGAGAGAGAGAGAGAGAAAGAAAGAGAGATAGAGAGAGAGAGAGAGAGAGAGAGAGAGAGAGAGAGAGAGAGAGGAGAGAGAGAGAGTTGAATAATGAGGACTGGAAACGAGAGCAAATTTCTTAATGCTGTCGACGATGCGCTGTATGCACTGCGAATGCTTTTAACGCCAACTGTTGTCCACATTTTGACGACGACGCATGCAGAGACAGTCTGAACAGCGAACAACTACTGGACGGACACCAGAGAGTCAGAGACGGATTTCATACGCGGAAACCACGTGACCATTTCTCCTGGAGAACGGAAGGCAGACATGTGTAGCTCTGCTGTTATTATTCATGAAATATTTTTAAAAATTCCTAAAATAAGAGACGGAAGTCAACGAAGAACATTTCAAATGTCTCAACTCTATATTCACAATTAAGGGATAAATCCCCCACGACCGACTGTCTGCGTGGCATTGGGAGTCATGCAAAGACGCCAATCTATAAGTCTGAATCGTTCGATATTTTTATATTATATATTTTATATTAAGAGGATTTGGCTTTAGATTCGGAAAACGACGCATCTTCTTTCCAATGTCACCGGATCTTATGTTGCGTAAATCTCTAAATATATCGAATAGATTTGTCACAAATGAACTTCATTTATCGAGAAACTCTAGGATTTGTTAACCTTGTAATCTGCTAAAATTATTGCTATGCTTTACAAAATGATATCAGTCGCACGACGTTCGACAGTGCTATTCTAGAGTTTTTATTGGTTATATATATATATATATATATATATATATATATATATATATATATTAGTTATAATTAATACAAAGAATCAGTAAGAGAAAATTAAAGTGAAGTGTAAATTTTTGATAAAATGGTCATAGTTAGTAACCTCTGTATAGTGGAACGATCACAAAATATGTCAACGTGTTTAAATATTATTGGTTTCCTATATACAGGTATTTAACAGTATTGACAAAATCTTACCAGGTCTCTGAAAAATTTGGGAAAACCCGAGTGGCCACTGGTTGGCAATCACCCCACAGCGGTGCACGGGCTAACTATGATATTTCACTATTCTAGGCAACGGGTGATTCGTGTTTGTGTGTGTGTGTGTGCGTGTGTGTGTGTTAGGGCGTGTAATCGTGTGTCAGCATCTGGCGATAAATCTCGTCTCGTCTCAGGTGCGCCGTCGTCATGATCGTCGTCGGGGTTGTTGCGTCTCGGATGGAGGAGAGAATTAGCTGCAGCAGGAGACGACTTCAGCTCAGCCTCCGATACTAAGGCCGCGCGAAGAGGAGGAGGAGGAGACTTGTGAGTTGAGGATTTGAGACTGTCTGTCAGGGAGTGCCACTGAACAGTCCTCGGCGGATGCCTCCCTCTCCTCCTCCTCGTCCTCCTCCTCCTCTTCGTCCTCCCCTTCCTCCTACTCCTCGTCCTCCTCGTCCTCCTCCTTCTCGTCTGTCTAAATCAATGGCGTCGAGATGTTTGGCTGCAGTGCGCGGCTGCATTGAATGCGTAAAGATGAAACTACAGTAAGAACGACCAGAGCTATGTCGTTGTCACTTAATTTTTATCGCCTATTACGTTATTACGTTAATACAAAATGTCAACATCATGGAAGAGACCTTTCCCATTACAAATAATAATTAGCAACTGCTACACTCATGCATAAAGACGAATATATATATATATATATACATGTATGAATATATATATATACATTATTATTATTATTCGACGATTTGTGAAGCGCCGTAACATGGCCATCGGCCAAAACCAAAAGCGCTGTACAGTCAACAGTCAACTATACGATATGGTGAACAAATGCGTTTTCAGCTCTTTAGCAAACGTTTCAGGTGAAGTAATCCCGGCCAGCGCATCAGGGAGCGCGTTCCACAGACGTGGGTTACCGCGAGTCATAGAATGCTCGCCAAACTTCGGAGTCCTGGCCGGAGGAGGAACGTACAGCCGGTGGCGGCTGCTAGATCTCAGCTGGAGACGGCACCCAGTCGTCGTTTGTCGTCGTACTAGGCATGCCAAGTAATCGGGACAGGCTGGGTCCCGAAGAGCACGAAAAGTTAACCAACACCGCTTGTAAACTATACGCTCCGGGACCCGAAGCCAATGGAGCTTGTCCTTTAGCGCAGGTGTCACATGGTCACATGGTCGTGCCACCTCAAGCCGAAAATAATCCGAGCCGAGGCATTGATCACTGCCTGAAGTCTACTGAGCTATATATGCTTACGGAGAATCCTGGGAGTAACTCGACTACCAAAAATGAGAAACGAAGACTTCAGACAATGTCTCAACATGAAGGATACAATTATCGACAAAATTAGAAGAAAAAGACTAAAATGGTATGGACATGTCAACAGAATGGATGAAAGGAAACTACCATACAAGGCACTCTACACTCAAATATAGAAGGGAATAAAGGAAGACGAAGACCTCCCAGGATCGAGAGAGTCGATGGACAACATCGGAGAAGATATGAACATGAAAAGAATTTCAATCGCAGAAGAAAGACGATTAACGGAAGATAGAACTTCTTATAAGCATTTTGTGTCTAGCTATTGCCGCTGATGAGCTGGCAGAAAGCAAAGACGATGATGATATATATATATATATATATATATATATATATATATATATATATATATAACCTAAATCGAAAGAAAGGTTTTATGCATATATATGCATATATATAATATATATGCATATATATGCATATATATATGCATATATATAATATATATGCATATATGCATATATATATATATATATATATATATATATATATATATATATATATGTGTGTGTGTGTGTGTGTGTGTGTGTGTGTGGTCTCTGATTCTGACTTTGATCGACGAAGTGCTTCAACATGTAAGAATTGTCAATTTGAGTCTTCTTTTGAGGGGAAATATTGAAATTAGACTATATATGCGATGATAATTCAGGCGTTCATCATCTGCATAGGCCTAATTAAAATGCATTTGCTTCAATTCGCTTTTCAACAGCAGTCTATGTTGCTGTTGGAAATTGTCTTCTGATGCCTCGTGCTTAACACAATTAAATCTTAAATTCTGTGGAATTTGATTTGTGGATTTGAATTAAAAAACAGTTTCAGCCTGCAATGAACCTCTTTGTATTGATTCTCTTGACAAGTCAGCCTAAATTGCACTAAATAACTACTCAACTCGCTAGGTGGCGACACTGCAGCTGTAGCCCCATTGAAAGAATAGCTCGAATGCTTGAATATAAATTGCTTGAATTTCGCGAGTTTAAATTAAGTCTTCTGTAAAGTTTATTGCAAATTTATTTTTGGTAATGATTTTGAAAATTGTAGTAATTCTCGAAATGCTCTTCTATCTCTGTTGCCCTTCGAAGGAAAGACCTTCGACTGATTGTGGAATGTAGGCCTAAATTTTAGTGATCTTCTCAGATTTATAATAATTTGTTTCTATGAATGAAATGACTGCGTTTTGGTGTTCAGAGTGTCGTCGATTCTCTCATGAATTTCTGTGATAACGATGTTTTGCCTTCTGTACCTGTGCGCTGCTACAAGGTAACTATTCTCAAATATCTCTAAGTGTAATTGTTATTCTATTATTAAGCTTTCGATGCAGTACAACAGGATCAGTCTATAGTAATGAGAAAAAGAGGTTAAGAAATAGCATGTAGACTGTAAAGCCTAATTGAATGATTTGAATCTATACATAGATGTATCAATAACACCGTCTGGTGTTGTAAATGCAGTATCTTTTCAGACATTTTAAGCATCCGTTTGAATACGTGCAGAGCGCGTCGTCTTTTGCGGTTTCCAGATCAGACACCGACTACAAAATACAAAAAACCAACGACTATTTCTGAGGAGCTTCAACGGTATTTCAAAGAAGTCGATCTGTCGCAACTGCCGTGCGTGCGTGTGTCCGGAATGCTCCAATTAATAGTTACTGGTCGTCATTACCAGTAGAAAACTGTGGTCGCTACTGTAGCACTGCAGGAACATCTGAATGACAAAACCAAAGTCAATAATTTCTCAGCAAATTAAACTCTTCTTCAGCCAAACGAATCAGCAAATAGCGATATACTTTGATATTCAAGACATGAAAACACTCCTAACGCAGCTATAGCGGCAACAACAATGGCTTCTTAGCAATGATGCCATAAGCTCAAAATGCTTGAATGGTTTTCTGGAAACATTGAGAAAAATGAGAATCGAAGGAGATGATTAAAACATGATAGATTATATTATGTACGTTCATTATAGGAATGCAACACTTGTGTACAGCTCGAATGACGCTGGCTTAGTATGTCACTTAACAAAGTGTATAACAGCCACTCAGACTGACAATGTATAACTAACAATATTCTTAATAAAAATAAAAATCGGCAAATCACGTTAATGATTAGACCCAATTATAAACCAACGAACAAAACAATTCGTTTTCTACCATGACGCAAAGGCGACAGTCAAATAAAAGTCGATTTTTTATGCCTTTGACCAGGCTTTTTAGTGCTTGGCCTTGTGCTTGGACTTGTACTGTGCTTAAGTACCAAAAAGCAAGTGCTTGTGCTTGTGATTGTGCTTGGCCTTGGCCTTGGACTATGAGTGCTTGGCCTTGTGCCTTAGGTGCTTGGCCTTGTGCTTGGCCTTGTGCCTCAGGTGCTTGGTCTTGTGCTTGGCCTTGTGCCTTAGGTGCTTGTTAACAAGACTGCCTTTGACGATGAGGGCAGATATCAATTGGCTTAATGTGGTGAAGATCAGCAAAACTGCAGCTTTGCTGTTTCCATGACATCAGTCTTTATTTGACAGAACAATTAAAAAACATTTTGGGTGTAGGACCCTTGTTCATTGGACAATTGGTCAGAATGCAACGTAAGTGAGACACCACGACTCGTTGGTAACAATACAATAATTATTGGTGACGTTTGACTATTTTAAATGACTGATCCAAATATAATCGAAGACATTTGGAATTTATCGTTTAAACATTGAATGGACCCAAACTTTGAGGCTCATCGCATCAACCTACTCGAGGGAAGCACTCAGTCCGTCGGCCCTGAGACTGACTGAGTGCGGCACCGTTTTATAAACCAATAATAACTTCAACAAATTTTATCAAAATTTGCAACATTTTCCAGCGACCTTACGCCCCCGCCTCGTAGATAAAAATAGATCACCATAGAGACAGAACAATTGCACTGAATGTAATGTGTTCACGCAGTCCACCTGTGGACGAGTCCCCATAATAATCTGGACATTACTTACTTACTTACTGAACATGCAAACGTTCTGACCAAAGAATTTAATTATGATTCCAAAGTAGATAAATCAATCAATCAATCAATCAGTCACTCAGTCAGTCAGCCAGCCAGTCAGTCAGTCAGTCAACCAACCAACCAACCAACCAACCAACCAACCAACCAATCAATCAATCAATCAATCAATCAATCAATCAATCAATCAATCAATCAATCAACCAACCAATCAATCAACCAATCAATCAATCAATCAATCAATGGCGCCACTATCATAATGCCCAGGACATCAGTCGATGGTGCACCAAATCCAAATTGAATTAGAGCCAGGTCAAGCCAGAAGATCAGTCCGAAACGACGGGAGAGCAATCTAAGAGGGGATAAGCCAAGTCAAACAGATGTGTTTTAAGGCCAGATCTGAAAGATGATAAAGTGTTAGTTATGCGAAGTGATGTTGGTAGTGAATTCCAAAGCTTAGGGCCACACTCTGAGAAACAACTATTACCAATGACTGTACGAGAATAAGGAACAACAAGTGAAGGTCCTGCCGAATACCTAGTGGAGTGGTGATTAGTAGGTCGAGGGATAAGTCGCATCTCAAGATAATTTGGTTCGTTATATAGCCTACTGCAGCATGGTTTTATATACTAAATGACAGCTTAATTGACACCAAATAGAAGTCAAGCCAACAAGACTATACAGTTAAACTACGTTCCTCTGCAGGTGAATCATCGTGTAGGCGAATCGTCCAGTTGCGTTCCCGCTCTATCACTGGTCGACCATGTCTTCTCTCTTCTCCTCTCCTCTCTCTCTCTCTCTCTCTCTCTCTCTCTCTCTCTCTCTCAAGCTCAGGTTCCACGGACACGCGCTTCAATAGATCGGCATCGAGGCTTTGCGTCACCTGGATGATATTCTCCTTTCAAAGTAATCGCATTTGAAGCGCTTCTCACTGAATGTCGGTGCATTTGAGGCGCTATACAAATCCCTAGCTGCGTTAGATAATAGCGTCTTACCTAAGGATAGTCACCGCTGCACAAGGTCCGAATATGTTCTTGCAGTTGCAGATATTCGTCGATGAATCGACGGCACAGAACTTGACGTTCGTTACAGAGACTTCGGCGCCTAAGCATCCGCTGCAGACGACGATGGACACGGTCGACCCGCTGACCGTCGCATCCACGCGACTGACAGCGCCCATCCCTCCTCCTCCGCCGCCAGTACACTGCTGAAATATAAAGCAACAGGTAATAAATGGAACTATTCGCTCATAGATTTTGCGCCGATTCTTCTCTTATTCTCAGCCTTTTTTCAAAACACTGGACAAGAATTCTGGATGAAAATATAGAGTAAAAGAGAGAATTTATTCCACGACGTCTCGTCTTTAAAGTGTTCGATGCGGTTCCTTCTTGATTTTGAAGTGACACCGTTTTATAATTCAATATAACTTCAACAAATTTTTCTAAGTAAAAAAAAATTTGCAAACATTAAATGTAATCTATTTTCCTTAAAATTCACAAATTTTAACCAAATCAGTCATGCAGTTAAAAAATAATATCTCGCAAACTGTACGTTGAAATTTGTATATTTCGTGTAGAATAGAATAGATGGATAATAATGTGGGCAAAATTTTATAAATTTTGATAAAAGTTGTTGAAGTTATTATTGGTTTCTAAAACGGTGCCGCTTCAATTGATTGTAGTTCAGCGCGTACCTGACTAGAGCTGTACCGATTGCACATTTTGAATGACCTAACCCTAACCCTATACCTGACAGGGCGTAGGGACGATCTGTTTCGTTGATCGACTCCACTGAAGAACTCCTTTCGATGCGTTGAAAGTGAAGACGGCCTCCTTTTTGAAGACGGACTCTGCCAGGTCAGCGCAGATCTGCGATTGAGGAGGGTCCGACCGTTTGCGTCCTGCGGACTGAAACCGTTCCTCCTTCGATCCAGGAAAGGAGAGCGACCTCTGCTGCCGCTGTCCTAGTCCGGCGCTCGATGAACTGGCGCCGGCCAAGGGCAAGAGGAGCAAAAGAAACCAGAGGACAGTGACGAAGGCTCTCATCGCTGCTGCTGCTGCTGCTGCTGCCGACTCCAGCAGTTGTTCCACTGCAGTCGATGCACAGATGTCGTCTCTTCGGCCGGCGGGCATTTTATAGACCGATTAGCCAATTGACGGGGTTTCTCGTGGGATTGATCGCTGGAAATCATTTCTTTTTGTCGTTCGAATGACCTGAATGGAGACCCCCCCCTAAGCAGCGTCCGCTTCTGATATATTAGCCGATGGATGCCACTGGTTGACATTGTCGGCAAGATCTAAGACCGGAAGAAGAATCTCACCAATAGACTCCGTCGCCATAAACAACTTTCGCCGCCATTTTAGAAATTAGTGACTTTGTCTAGAAATACTTCGGTTGTCCTCTCAATTGTTTCTGCCTTTGTCACAATCGACATACGATGACTCAGTTTATTACTCTATCTGTCTGTCTCCCTCCCTCTCTCTCTCTCACTCTCTCTCTCTGCCTTTCTCTGTCTCTCACTCTGTCTCACTGACTCTTCGTCTCCACACACACACACACACACACATACATACACACACGTATTAATAAATGAATATATATGTATATATATAAGCCTAAATATAAATCTATAATTGCCTATAATTTTCTGAATGGCTAAATCTTCCAATGCGTGTGTTAGTAACTTGGGTCAAATCTCCTGGCTTTTCCCTTATCAGAGTTCTTCGTTGCCTCTGCGTCTTAATTTTCTTGCAGTAGCTCTTAGGGGTCGTCCATAAATTACGTCACGCGATTTTCACGCGGCACTTTTTGACTCCCTCCACGTAACGCGACGTAACAAAACGTCAGACCCCCTAAAATATGACGCCACAACTGGCCGACCCCTTTTCGCCTTCCGAAAAGTCTTGACAAGGGGTCGTCCATAAATGACGTTACGCGATTTTGGCAGTTGCTTACCCCCACCCCTTCCATCGTAACGCGTCATAACAAAAGTCAGACCCGCTAAAATATGACGTAACAACATCCTTGTATTTTTTCTCTCGAAAATTGTATTTTTTCCTCTCCAAAATATCCATGACAAGCAAAAAAGGTCAAAGGTCATGACCTAATTTATTTTTTTGCGTGACGTCACATTTACGGAATCCCCCCTTCCGTCGTCACACTTCGTAACAAATGGCCGGACCTCCATAACCGCGTGACGTAATTTATGGACGACCCCTTAGGCTAACTAAGGCTAATCGCATGGAGCGAATGGCCTTAGAGTACTAGGCCTAATAGATTATTCGACCACCTGCAGTGCTTTGTGCTTAGCGTCGGTCGTTAGCATTGTTGCTTAGAATTCTCTGATCGGCTGTACTCGTAATAAGTGGCCGGTCGCAAAATACGCCAATTGCAAATTATGATTCACATTAAAATACTAGGCATATTAAAGCGTCTATTGGACTATTTGTTAAAATAACTGGTCTACGCAGCAATACTTATTATACCCTTGCGTAGCACCAGTTCTCCAACGGAGTTCCATGTCCAACATTCGGCGCCTGGAATAGGAGCCACCTGTTAGAGTAATTAGGGTTGACCAATGACCATTGGCCACCTCCTGTCCTTCCGGGTGGCTGCGCTTGTCGCGGTATTTCGTCGTTCTTGGCAGTTTGCGGCGTCTCGAGCTTGGTTTCTTGAGCTAAACGTGAGGACAGTGGGTTTGGTGGGTTTGTGTTTTGGGGGGATGAGGAGGAGGAGGAGGAGGAGGTCTTTGCACATTCTCCGAGCAGATTTGAACTTTTTCTGCTCGCCGTCGAAGTGTCTAGACCGCCATCTTGAATCGTGTCAAACCTTTTCGAGAATTCTAAGATGCCGTCCTTGTCTTCGCCAATGGGAGTTCCACCTCAGGTCGGATCTGCCAAGATCGGCGACGAATTACTCTGTGGAAGACGTCCATGGATTAGGTTAATCCATCTGTAGGCGTCTTCCCTCGCCTACCACCTTAATCTACCTAACCAATCCACAAATCTTGCTATCAGTGCCAGGCAAGGTTTTCGCACATGATCGACTAGCACGCATCCAACCTCTGCTCCTCACAACTCGGCGATCTCAACAATCAGGCTTCACTCCCGGACATTCGACGGTAGCTGCCATCCTCGCTCTAAGACTAATGAATGTCTGAACTACATCGTGAGTTCGACCGCCCTCTAAACGTAGCCTATCTGGACATTAAAGCGGCATTCGACTCAGTCGACCGTGAAGGGCTATGGAAGGCGCTACGTTCTAAGAGCATGCCAGTCATACTCCCACGACTGATCATCGACCTACATAGACATGAACACAAAGGCTCAAGTTCGTGTCGGTCATGATGCCACTGCCGAATTCAAAACATCCTCCGGTGTGCGACAAGGCTGTCTGCTCTCGCTCCGACTCTTTTCTGTGTAGCTATCGACTGGATTCTGGAACACATGTCATCAAACCATGTCGTCACTCGCACACTATATCGGACTTAGTATTACGCTGATGACACTGCTCTATTTTATACTTCAGACGGTCAGGTAGTCAAGATTTTATCTGATTTCACTACAGCCGCTGCTTCTCTTGGATTGAAAGCCTCATGGAAAAAGACCAACTTACAAATCTTGGGTCCGGCTGTAAACCAATATACAAGGACAGGGAGGCAGTGGAGTTAACTGAAAGCTTCCTATGCCTCTAGGCAGTATCCAATCATCTGATGGTCACTGCAAAGAGAATTTAAAATGCTGTTTGATCTAGCATCATCAGCCATGTTTTCAATGAAAAAGATTTGGAAGGACAGCAGACTATCACTCGATCTCAGGATACCTTTTTATACAGCGGAAACATGGACCTTACTAGATGAAGACCTGAGAACACGGGAGGACACTGGAAAACACTGAACACCGTTTCCACACAACGAGCCTGCGGATTATCGTGGGAATACGCTGGTACGACTTCATCAAAACTAACGGAGTCCTCAGGCGTGCAGCACTACCCCAGTTAACTGAACTGTTGTCCAAGAGTCGTCTTGCTCTCTATTTGCCCGCGTAGATGGCCTTGAAGAGGATGTGCCCGCGCACAGAGTCTTACGACATCAGGTCGACCTGACATCTGGACGTCGCCCTGATTTCTCCTGGAAGCGTTCTCTGGGGCGACAAAGAAAGAGATGGATCGATAAGCTTCAACAGGACAACAACATCCCTCCCACTTCTCTGGCGACGCCCATTCTCAGAGGACACAATATCGAGGCAACACAACGGCCCACCGCTGGCTACGCGAACTAACTAACTAATCCACAAATCACACCGAATTGTCGATATATAAACCTTTATTACAACTTCAAACTTAAAGTTCAGCCCGGCTACCCTCGGCTCTGCTTCGACTCAACACGACAACTGCCCATGAGATGAAGCCCCTTTATATTATATCATGCTTGCGCAGATGATGTACTCGCCTCTTGCCCTGTCGAGGACACGGAACAACTACGTGACCGCGTCACAGCGTGCATAGCCAAAACAAACTCTGGACTGAGGCAAATCGTCTGGCTCTCAACCCAGCCAATACGGAAGTGCTCTGGATTACCACCCCAAGGAAGACGCATCTAATCAGTCATACGCCTCTCGTCATCGACTAGATCCCTATTGTCCCGTCGGCCGAGGTTCGCCTTCTAGGAGTCCTATTAGACGAGTCGCTGTCACTCCGTAACCATATTGGCATCGTCGCTCGCAATTCCTTCTACCAGCTCCGGCGAAGTAGGGCGATAAGAAGACACCTATCTGCGTCTGTCGCGACCCAGCTTGTGCGGGCACTGGTGCTCACGAGAATAGACTACTGTAACAGTATAATCCTCGGAATGCCAGACTACTAGCTCAATCGTCTGCAGATGGTGTTGAACGCTTCCGCCCGAGTGATCTTTCAGACCAGATGGGGTGAGCACGTTACTCCCCAACTTAGGGACAGATTACACTGGCTCCGCATACCGGAGCTGGTAATCTGCAAAAGGTGCTGGTTCACATTTTGAACACTCTACGACCCGTTCTGCCCAGACTACCTATCGGTGCTTCTTCGTAAGCCTCCATCCACAGAAGGTCGCTTGCGGCTCCGCTCCTCTGTCGGGTCAGACTGACGGTGCCTCATCCCTCGAGAACAGCCAAACTGAGGGAGCGTTCTGTTACTAGAGGGAACCCGGCTCTCTGGAACGCGTTGCCAACGCCACCAACTTAGAAACATTCACTAAGAGACTAAAAACGCACCTGTTCGGACACTCCTTTAATGCAATGTAAAGCACTCTTGATTCTAGCCCGCTAGGAAAATAGCGCTATATAAATCAGCCTATTACTAACTATTATATCTATGTTTTATCACTGTAGCTCCTATTTATTATATTATAGGCTAATTAATTTAATATATTTTATCATCCCAAAAAGATCCTTTATACAAGTGCTTCTCAAACTGTGATCCATGGACCGGTGCCGGTCCGCGTACCCTTCTTTGCCGGTCCGCAACGTTAGCTGAGAAAAATGAGAAAAAAGTTAAATATTTTCTCCTTTGAGGATTGTCTAAAACTACTTAGAAACGAGATTCTAGACTAATAACACACACACACACACTATAAAATCTATGTTTATATTAAGATGTAGGGCCTATATTGAGGTTATATAAAATCTAAAAAATCCAGATTGCAAGAGGAAAAGTTTTTAAATGGCACCGGTCCCTGGTGCAAAAAGAAAATGTACCGGTCCGACAAGGCGAAAAGTTTGAAAAAAACTGCCTTACACCATGGGGTCTACCGAATCTTCTAACGGGCTCCTCTCTCTGCCGTCGCGCCGCGAACTTATCTTCCGTGGGGCTTCGCCGCCCCTTGGGGACCGATGACGCGGTAGATTAAACACTTCCCAAGCGGAAATGTAGTACCTGCTCCAATTAAGGATGTCACATACACCTATTCGGTAATCCAAGTCAAAACTCAGTCTACCGGCCCTTTGCCCGTTTATGGGACTTCTATGTATAGGGCTCCCACGCTATGTAAAAGGAGGTGTGCTAAACTTCAACTAACTATCGGGTTATAACTCAATTACGCCTAGCGCCACCTACTGAATATTCTACGCTTAATCTCCGTAGACTTTTTACATACTTCTTAGGCAGTTATTATTATTATTATTATTGTTATTATTATTATTATTATTATTATTATTATTATTATTATTATTATTATTAATTTACTCATTCTATTAGCTATCTACCTTACCATCAGGGCCATCTAGCGATTACTAGATAAATTTTTATACTTTATTATGGGGACTCAGGCTCATCTATCTTAGCTATTATAATAATTTCGCCACAATCTCATGGAGTTAATACAATTTGTAGAAAATTATCAGTGGCGAGAAATTTCCCCCTAAAAATGCCACACTGCGCTTCGCTGAAAGAAATTGGTTGACTTACTCACTTGCTTACAGAAACTAAAGAATGAAAATCTTTGTTTCCATCTGTTTCGATGACTCAGTAGGATTTCAATTAAACTGTCAGTCTGGGTTCGATCCCTGGGCAGTCACATGTCAACCAGCACGGAATGGACCCCAACACGGTCAGCTTTTTAAGCCGATGATCAATGCTTTAGGCGTAAACTTCTATTAAGCCGCAACGCATGGCTCGAGCCCCGCCTTACATATTGAGAGCCTACCATAGGAAGGGAAGAAAACATCGGGGTTGGCCCTCACTCTTTCGTCCAAGTTTACGCCAATGACCAGTGCACTATAATGAAAGCGTCGCATAATTCGAAAGTCCTTATTTCCTTGTTCTTGAAAAGTCTATCGTTGCAATTTTGCTTCGGTGAAGTGCAGAGCTTCGAAAGGCAAGTTGCTGCTCATTTATGTACGAGAAAACTCATTCAACTGGCAGATCTTATAAAAGCCAAATCTCGAACGAAAGATGGAAGCTGTAAGAACATTGCCAAGAAAAGACTTCTTACTAAGCTAATTTTAGATCTAATATGGAACCAGAATGTGTCGCTGTCTTTGTTTATTCCTGCGATCAGCTGCTCAAGAGACGCGCTGCATGATGCAGTGGCGGATCCACATGGGGTGCCCGGGGGGCCGTGCCCCTATTGAATTCCTACCCTCAGTGGCCCGCCTGTTGGGACCCTATACTTACTACTACATACCTATCAACAAGTGGTTGGCCCCATGCTTAGAAGTTGTCACCCCAACGCCCCCCTCTAGCCAAATCCTGGAGCCGCCACTGGCATGATGTTAACTGATCGACTGGATTCGAATCGAAGACACTCACAGCGATCACTTCGCTTTATTTCTGATGCACATTTTTCATTAAGCTGTTTAAGACACTTGTATGATTAAGACAAAGCCTGAGAAGCGCTTTCTTATTGTTGTCTCTTTATAATCCGAGATTTAAAAATTCGATCGTCAGCGAGTGTAGGAACCCGGCGCCGTTGCTACGGAGTCTGCCATTGGCGCAGTCATCGCTCCCTTCGATGACGGAACTGGCGACTGACAAGAGCACCTGCACGACAGCATCAAAGTGTCAATAGAAAGCAATGACCTGCCACAGTTCGGACTTCTAAGTAATGTTAATGAATAGCAAAAATGCAAAGAATTAAAGAAGAATGTTTTAAATGCGTTTAAATCTAGTCCTAAAATCCACCCTGATGGAAATTTTTGTATCCGTTTGTTGTCATTACTTTTTATTTCTTTACATTTAAACCTGCATTAATGCTCTTGGCAAATGCCTTAATGTCTAACCGTCTCGATTACTGTAACTCCTTTCTCTTTGTCATCTCTAAAACCAACTCCAAAGAGTTCAAAATTCACTGGCTAGGTTAGCTTCAAAAACCCCAAAACGTGAGCTATAGCTATAGTTCGTAAGGATCATCATTGACTTCCAACTAAAGAAAGGATAGACTTAAAAATCTGTCTTCAGGGATACAAAACACTCTATTACAAGGAACCTAGTAACATTCTTTCAAAACTTTCTGTGCAAACAAACAAATACTCGACCAGATCCTCGTCTGCAATAGTTCCCTCCCTCTCTCATACTCGGACAGTTCTTGGTTCTCGTGCGTTCTCAGTGGCCGCCCCCAAACTCCGAACTCATTGCCTCAGCATGTACGCATTGCAAATTCACTACAGATTTTTAGAACAATATTAAAACCCCATCTTTTTGACCTGGCTTATCCACCATAGACTGTCATTCGTTTGTCCGGCCGGATACCTTGGATTTGACCTGGATCATTAATGATTTGAATTTTGATGTGGCATCGGTTGATGCTCCTGTGCATTATTAAGTGGCGCTACAGAAGTTCAAGATTAGATTAGCATAGCCGTAGCGAGGGTGGGCAGAGGGCATATGCTCCCGAGCGCCGAGGCGAGGGGGCGCCAAAATTGGGTATTGGGGTAAGTGAAATTCATAATAAAGAAGAAGAAACATGTGCGACGACCTTTTTTTGCTCGTCAGCACTATATGAAGAGGGGCGCCGTAAGACCTGAGGGGCGCCGAGAACTATGTGACGACCTTTTTTTGCTCGTCAGCAGTGTTAAGGGCGCCAACGATACACTTTGCCCCCGGGCGCCGGATACCCTCGCTACGGCTCTGTAGATTAGATTAGATTTATTTGAAGACCATATTTTGCACTCGCTTGTTGCATTTTGCTTACAAGTTCTTGAAGTTCCCGTACGCTCGTTGCCAACAAAATCACACCATCCGCATACCTTAGATTATTGATGGTTAGTCCTCCTATTCTGCATCCCTCTCTGAACCCCTCCAATGTCACGCGATTTATCATCTCTGCTATTATATTGTACAGGCTCTCTTTGCATATAATAATGTGAACCTTTTTAAAACAAACCCAACACTGAGACTTATGCACATTTAAGTACAGTATTAAATTGTAGTCAGCTTATTTTTCCGCAATTTTCTACAAAATGATTGAGCTGATGGAAATTTTAAATTTTAAGTGTTGCCAATTGTAGACCTAAGACCATGGAGGCATTATCCCAGGAGACGGCATTACGTAATTGTTAGCCCAGGCAGCGTGAAGCCAGTAGCGCGTAGGATAAATATAGTACCCCATGGTTAGCGGCCATCCTATCCTGGCAGACCCAAATCATGTGTTAGCGGCCATCTTGGTAGACCCAAACTGTGGCTGCCGTCTGGGAATTTCCCAGCTAGTCGGTTTCACTTAAATGCCGTAATGCCGTCTCCAGAGATAATACCACCATGCCTAAGACCTTTACCTGTAGACGTTCACTCCATTGCAAGGTCCAAAACCTTTTTTGCAGCAGGATTTATCTGACGAGGCGCCAATCCTGCAGAACGCAATGTTTGTTTCAAGAACTTCTCCCGACAAACAACCAAGGCAGAGGTTGTCGGATGCTGTTTGGCCAGAATTTGTTGTTTCAATTCGAGTTATGTCACCGACTCCTCCATTGTTTGGACAAGGCTAGAGACATCCAAAGAAATCAAATAATCGATGTTCACTGTTTTTGTTGCGCTAGTCTAACCATCTGCATGTACAAGTGTGTTAGTCATATGCAGTCGCAATCCACTGACTGCACTGACTAAGGGTTCTGCTTACCGATGACTTAGAAAATATGTTTATTGTGGTGGCTTATGTACTACTTTTCCAGGATGACTGACACCCGACTGCTGCATAGGATTAGATCTCTTAACTAAGGCGTGTGGGTGGTCGGCTGAGCTTTTTTGGCTAAGGTTTTGCTATAGATGGCTAATTCCTTCTCTCTATCTCTCTATTGGACCTTACTTCTTCTGTCTCAGGTACTACATTGTCTTCTATCTCGAGTACTACCTCTATATCTCTCAGGTACTACCTCCCTCTCTCAGGCATTACTTCGACTTTTCTCAGGTACTACATCGCTATCTCTTAGCTCAGGTACTACCTCACTATATTGGCCAACTCGGATACTACCTCACGGTGGGCAATTCTCCAGGTACTTCCTAGGATTCTACTGCACCTTCTACCGGGCTCCTTCCATCTCCTACTGTCGAACCCTAACCCTAACCCTGCCCCTTTGGAGCCGCTTTCGCGGTTGAGTGACACTTCCCTTGCGGAAATGTAGTACCTGTACGGTACATCCACCCTATCTGGTACTCCAAGTCAAAACTCAGTTTACCGGCCCTTTGCCCGTCTATGGGAACTCTATTTATAGGGCTCCCACACTGCCTTAAGGAAGGTGTGCTAAACTACAGCTAACTATCGGGCTTATAACTCAATGACGCCAAGCGCCACCAACTGAATATCTTAAGCTTAACCTCCATAGACTTTTTACATAATTCTTAGGCAGCTATTATAAATAAGAGACCTTACTTATTATTATTATTATTATTATTATTTTTTATTCATTTGATTAACTATCTAATTTACTATCAGCGCCACCTAGTGACTACTAGAGAAACTACTTTTATACTTTATTATGGGATCTCAGGCTCATCTATCTTAACTATATAATAATAATTTCGCCACATTATATTTCAGATTATTCAATTTTCTTCTTCATTGTCCGAAATCCGAATCTAACGAATCACTCATATTCTCGCTGTCTTTTCATGTCTCGCCATCATCATCATCATCATCATCATCATCATCATCATCATCATCATCATCATCATCATCATCATCATCATCATCATCATCATCAACAACAACAGCAGCAGCAGCAGCAGCAGTAGCAGCAGCAGCAGCAGCTCAAAGTCCCCCGGAAACCGTCGAGATAGTCGTTGCTGGTTTCAATTGTCAGGAAGATCTGTAGTGCTAGTTGACTGCCTGTGCTGCGCTGTACTGCGCCTTTGAAGCCTGCCAACCAGCAAGCCATCTCCTCTACCAGGCGTTGTCCATTCGTACTCCCTGGCATATCAGGTTTAGAGAGCGGCCGAATTTCAGCTTCGGCGCCGAATCTAACGAATCGGCCAGCATTCAGCTTCGGCCGTAATCGTGTTCGCAATATTCGGCATCAATACGGTTACGGCCGTAATCGGTAAGTATGAGTCGTAACTTTCAGCGTCCTATAAGTGATAACTGAAAAAGTTGTTCGTTGTTATGAAGTAATTTCTCTTCATTGTGTGTACGCATACTGTAGAATTCTGTTTCAAAGTTTGAAATCTTGAAAGACTAAGCAACGAATACGGAACAATGGACCTGAATAGAACCATTTTAGCCTATGTTTTGCAAGTTCGCATAGAATCCATAGATCATAAATTTTATTGGAGGCAAAAAAGGAGGAGTTGTGATGGGTTTACAGCGGATGGTTCAAACTATGTGATAAACTAACCTTCATTCATCAATTTTGATTCCACTGCTTTGCATTATTTTCTCCCTTCGGTCTCACGTATCAAAGGACTTCTAACTTTAAAGCTCTGTTATCGGATCAATAGAACCCTCCTTCGCTGAACTAATAACCACGCTGGACAATAGCACAAGATTTTAGTTGCAGCTGTCGTAAGGCCAGTGGTGGCTCCAGGATTTGGCAAGTGGGGGGCCGTTGGGGTGGCAACTTCTAATCATGGGGGCCAACCATTTGTTGTTATGTATGTAGCATTAAGTATAGGGTCCCAACAGGGGCACTGAGGGTCAGGCACTCAATAGGGGGCACAACCTCCCCCTGTGGAGCCACCACTGCGTAAGGCATAGTATTCGAAATGTCACAAACAAATGCAAACTATTATTTTTCGCACACAACATTCGCCTTTTCGGCTATAGTCGTTGAGATTTATATCAAGCGACTTATCAAGTAGCAAAGTAGGCCTAACTCTCACTTATATTTTATATTAAGCATGTATGTTTTTGTATATCCAATGTAAAACGTCGCTGTTCACTAACTTTTAGGACTGTATGTAAGTAAGTAAGTAAGTAAAATCTCGTTAATTTCTAAAGCGCTTCCAAAAGATGCACCGAAGTAGCTCCTTATTCCTATGCGCTCAATCTCAAATGAAGTAGCTATAGCCAAAGGTGGGTCATTCATGCCGGGTCATTTAATCAAAAGGGCAAGTGGGCAGGACGCTATAGCTATGGAGGAAATGATTTTATAAAGAGAAATGATTTTAGTTTGGAAAGAAAAACATGAGGAGATGTTGCAAGAAGGGGAGAAAATTGTGACTCAGAGTTTGTTATTTGGCTTTGATGTAGACAACGAAGGGATATTGGAATTGAGTTCCAAAGCTCAGGTGCCGCATATGAAAAAGCACGATTGCAAATTTTGAGAGATGATTGATTCAGAGGTCGAAGGAGAGTTACATGAGAAGAGGATCTAGTAGATCCAGGTTGTTGTGGAATTATCAGATTTCTTAGGTAGACTGGTTTTGATGTATGGAGTGAGTTATAAGTCATCGATATTATTTTATATTCAATGCGTTCTGTTATCTTGAGCCAGTGGAGAGATTTGAGTAATGGTGTAATGTGGCAAAAATTTAGGCGATTTAGTTACTGCACGAGCTAAGGCATTTTGAATCGATTGGAGTTTACATATGGAAGCCTTTGGAAGATTGTGAAACAGTGAGTTGCAGTAGTCTAACTTAGAGTGAACTATTGAAGTGGCAATAGTGGAAGCAGTTTTAATATCAAGGTAGGGGCGAAGGCGACGTAGATCACGAATGTGAGCATAACAGGTTTTTGATAGTTGAGATATGTGAGCTTCAAAATTTAGGGAGGAGTCAAAAGTAAATCCAAGATTTTTTGCAGTTGGAACAGGGTTATTATTGTATCTGGGGCTAAAATCAGTGTGGGATTTTCAATTTTTTCAGTTGTTGTGGCAGTCCAAATAAGAGAAATTCTGTTTTGGAGGGATTGAGGGCAAGGAGATTAGCTGACATCCACGATGAGATTGACAAAAATGCTGATTCTAGTTCAGAGATTGATGCCTTAAAGGAAGATGGAGTAAACGAAAGAAATAATTGAGTGTCGTCTGCATAAAGTTGATGATTCAATTTGAGAGAGTTGATTAAGGATGACAGTGGGGTAGTGTAGAGACTGAACAAAACCGGTCCAAGGACAGATCCTTGTGGTACTCCATAGTATAGATCGGAGGGTGATGAAGTTTGATTCTGGCATGAAACTTGAAAGGATCTAGATTGGAGATAGGATTGGAACCAGCGGTGAGCTACAGAAGATATTCCAAACCAGAGGGAAAGGCGTTTCAGTAGGATTTTGTGATCTATAGTATCAAAGGCAGCAGAAAGATCAAGGAGACAGAGACCAGTAACTCGTTGAGATCCAATGGCAGTGAGGAGTTTGTCATAAATGTATGTGAGGACGGTTTCTGTTGAATGATGTTTTGTATAAGCGGATTGGTGAGTGTTGTATAAGGTGTTTTTGACAAATGCTCAGTTAGTCTGGAAAGAACGATTTTCTCTGTGAGTTTGGAGAGGACAGACAGGTTTGAAATGGGGCGATAGTTGTTGAGATCTTCTCTGTCAAGGTTTGGTTTTTAAGAAGTGGAGTTACGAGGGAATTTTTAAATGAGGATGGGAATGTGCCTGTGGAAAGAGATAAATTGATAATTTTTTAATAGTTGGTACTAGGACAGAGGCACACTGTTTGAGAAGAGAGGTTGGTATTGGATCAAGACTGCATTGCTTGTTTGGAAAGGACTGCAGGAGTTTAGATACTTCTTCCTCAGTCACAGGAGTGAAGCAGGAAAAATTGGAAGGAGCTTCTGGTGGTGATGGGTGATGTGGAGATGTATTTTGATTGGTCATGGTAGATTTTAGATTGGTGCGGATCTTAGAGATTTTTCCAGAAAAAAAATTAGCAAATGATTCAGCAAGTTGCGAAATGGATTGAGGAAGAGACTTTGCTTTATTGCGGTGGAATAGACAATTCACAGTGTTCCAAAGTTTACGAGGATTTGAGCTGTTGGATGCAATTAAGTTAGAATAATATTTTTTGGCAGATATGAGAAGGTTGTGGTAGTGATTTGTTGCAGAACGGAGGTTTTTAAGGTCAATAGCAGAATGTGTTCGGTTGTAAATTCTTTCTAGACGTCTTCTAAATGACTTATAAGAATGGATGAAGGAATTGTACCAAGGGTTGTTACCATGAGATGATAGTGGCCGTGTGATTATGGGAGCATGTTTGTCGAGTAGGGCAGATAGGACAGAATTATATTTGTCAATTAGTGATTGTAGGGTGATTGTGGGTTGAATGGCGAGGTCAGATGATTCAATGTCTTCACAAAAGGTGGATATGTCAATTTTATTGAGACGGCGGAATGAGTAGGTACCACGAGGTGGAGGGTGGTGGGCAGACGTTTAGGATAGTGAAAATGGGGAAATGATCCGATGGTGAGTATGGGCTGACTGATGAACAAGGGGATAGTGATGAAGAAGATAGGGTGATTAATAGGTCTAAGGTGTGGCCAAAAGTGTGGAAAGAAAGAAAGGAAATGTGCTGTGTGAGATTTGCTTGTGTTAGGAGCTGTTTGAATTGAGTAGAATTTGGGTCATTGTTCTTGTCAACATGTATGTTGAAATCTCCAGTTATTACGAATTCATGCGGGGTTGTTGCTGCTGAGCCTAGAAAGATAGTGAATTCATCGAGGAATTTTCCAAAAGCAGTTGAATATTTTGACGATAATGGAGGACGGTAAACATTGAAAATGGTTAATTTCGTGTATGGGAGTTTTAGAGTAACTGATGAGCATTCAAATGATGAAAATTGTGTTGATGATGAACTAGTTATTTGAATGTGATCACGTATGAGGAAGGCTGTGCCTCCTCCGAGGTTGGAAGAAGAGTTGGTGGATTTGGCTATTCTAGGAAAGCTTATTAGGGTGAAGCCAGGCGGGGTGGCTTCTATCAATTGAGATGCAGTTGTTGATGATGATACCCAGGTTTCAGTCAATGCGATTACATCAGTTGTTGAGGGTTGTGTGTGTTTTGAGAGTAATGTGTGGTTTGAGAACAGGGAGTCCAATCGTGAGTTAGCAAGTTCATGTAGTGAATGTGTGTGTTGAGGATTAGTGAGGGATCTGATGTTGAGAGTGCAGAGTGTTGTGTGTGATGGGGATGGTCCAGGATTTGGGTGGATATCACCTGACAGAGCAAGAAGAATGATGATATATTTGTGCGTCGGGTGAGACGGAAATGTGAATGGCGAATACGAAGATGTGAGCAACGGAGGGTTAAGGAAAAGGAAAAGGAGATAGGAATTGTGTTTAAATGTTTGTATTGTTCAATAGGTTCGTCTTCGGCCGAATCTATTACAGCCGAATATAGGACGTAGTTACGGCGCCAGTCACGGCTACGGCGCAACTGTAAATTGCAGATTCGGTTTGACTCTAATCAGGTTGATTGCAACGGGCTACCTGGTTAACATCGGCCTCTTTTAGGCCGCATTTATGTCCACCTGAGTTGATGCGAACGGATGGTAGAATTTCACCTAACATCGTTTGATGATATCTCCTGGAATTTCAAAGAGGAGGTAGGTACAGGTAGACCCACTCACCTGACACGCTCTGGTTGAGTCTTTCTTCGAGCAATTGCTGATCCACTGGAGAGCGTTGATGGAGCCGTTGAAGGTAAAGTCGCATCCGACAGAAATGGCGTCTGACACCTGTTTACATTTGTCGTCAGTCGAACCACTCGATCGTCTGCTCCTCGGCAGTCCAGCAGCGCTCGACGATGGACCGATCAGGACTAGCCACAGAAGGAGGAGGAGGAGGAGGGCAGAGGAAGACGACGACCTCATCGTTGATTACCTTTGGCGATCCAGTCGCTAATTCTCTCGAATGAAGACGACGATGACGACGCACGCAGTTCAACTGTCCAGCTGCTGCACTTATTCGGGTATTTTATAGGCACAGAGAGAGAGAGAGAGAGAGAGAGAGAGAGAGAGAGAGAGAGAAAGAGAGAGAGAGAGAGTCCTCCTCAACAGAGACGGATTTACCGAGCAACAGGATTAACTGCAAACGGAAGCAGCAAATCGTTCTATTGTAATTGGCTGCTGTGCATGCATTCAAAGGCGAACCGAATGGACTTCCAACGCGAATGACTATTAATATTAATATAGGAACACACTAAATCGAAGGGAAATCAGTGAATGAGTGCGAGCGAAGATAAACGCCCGGATACAATTTCTACAAAGCAGACAAAAATCTATCTGCGGTGAATTCGGTCAGTGGACGCTGGTTTTACGGACAGCCATTGTTTCTGATTTCGCATTGCAAAGATATAGCCTCTACTATGTAGTCCTCATAAGTTTATAAGTTAATAAATGCACCACTTGAATTATTGCTTTTCAATTATAAAATACCACAGACACTAAATAAATCCACTTTATATTATTTCTGTTATTGCAATTTTTACAATGATCATTATGACGGCCTAATCCTTTAAAGCTTAAACAGCGATTTATCAACTTCTTTGTATGTGTGGGTGTGTGTTGTGATGGATTTATGAAACACCTGCAATATTTGTCTACAGTATTTCGTGAATTGAAGAGAAATTATTGCTTCTGTTGTTGCTGCTGTCGTCAGCAGTTTTTGAAATTTTAACGAGACCTTTTAGTGTCCGAAAAACACTTTTTCATTTCGGAGTCATATTCGCAAATCTAATTTAGAGGCCATCTATAAATTACGTCACGCTACTTTTGACAGTTTTAGCATCCTTCGAATTACCTTTAAAGCGTTGTCCGTAAATTACGTCATGCAGGTTTTCTATTTAATACATTCGAGTTTCTCGCTCTATTCTCAGCAGCGAAACATACAGATATTCAACTTCCGGCAATGATGGCGAATATAAATTCCATGTACATAGCACAATAAACAATTACTATAAACCAGTGACATCTTCTGTTAGAATACATCCATTAGAAGAGAAGGTAAAATATCACCGCATATTTCAGGTTTTATATGTACAGAAAGTGTGACGTCACGGTGATATTTAGCTCTTCCCTGTCAAAAACTGTCACACTTTCTTAGGCCTCTTCCTTTGAGCGTGACGCAATTTATGGATGACCCCTTAAAGCATGATGTCATCTAAAGATGGGCAATATCTCCCTCCCTCCCTCCCTCGTTCCCTCCCTCGCCTTTCCTTTCTCTCTCTCCCTCTCGCTCTCGCTCTCGCTCTCGCTCTCGCTCTCTCTGTCTCTCTTTGTCTTTGTCTCTCTGTTTCTGTTTCTGTTTCTGTCTATCTTCCTTAGAACTCAATTATGTGAGTAATAATTGCCATGGGAAACGCCTAGTATTGCCCCTAGTCGTTTACCGCTGCCCAATAATTATTTTCCGGACCGGAGTAAGGACGCGCTGCACGCCGAGTGGCGTAGCAATATGCTCGGACCCCGGGGACCCTTATCAAACGTAAATTCCAGATGCGGTGATGCGGTCTTGCACACTGGCCCTATTATAGAGGGTCGGGTGACTTGGGTCGGGGCCTCGGGGGCCCTTTGCAGGTCGGGGGCCGACGGGGGCCCTTGGCATTTGGCCAGGTTGTCCATATAGCTGCTATGCCTCTGGCTGTACGATGTACCTACACTTTTAACTATGCTTTATGACAAAGGTCTTGGCTAGCTACAATATTTTCGTCGGTTTAACGAACAGAGACTAAATATTTTCGGCTCGGATTACCCGTAGTGGTCTAGTCGAGAGAGCATTATTATTCTCCGTCGCACTCAGTTTGAGAATAGGAACATGTAAAAGCGGGGTTAATGGGGGCAGCGAGTGCCAGAAGCAATAGCTCACGATTGGAAAAGATTCCCCGCCAAAAAGCAGGGACGATCGTACCACGTGTCTTATGGTGGCTGGTTGACCCTGTTGTGTGACAGAGAGAGAGAGAGAGAGAGAGAGAGAAAGAGAGAGACAGAGAGAGACTGACAGAATATTTATTATGTATACAGGGTAGCGCAAAAAACCGGGCCATATTAAATGCAAACCTAAATGTGACTAGTCCGGTTTCTTTAATGCGCCACCCTATATATATATATATATATATATATATATATATATATACAATTCAAGTCAAAAAGTATAATCTAAAATCGCGTAATTTTAAGCCGAAAATGCTTATTCAATCATTTTTCGGCTTAACCGAAAAGCAGCCGTAAATTCTATTAAGCCAGCCGTTTGCATTAAAAATTCGGCTTATTGGTTTACTCCCGACTATAGCGCCGTAGCGTCTATTTTCGTCCGTTAGCAAACATAAATGTGTGCTTCGTTGCTCATAAATAGGGTTGCTAAATAATCCACTAATCAAATCTCTCATTGAAGCGGAACGCCACCTAGTGAATATCTCACACTTATAATGAGACATAGTCTATATTCTGCGTATTTCTAATTCTAATTTATTTATATCGTTTTAATTTCAGTCGAGTCTTGGGATTGATTAAATTAATTATATGATTCTTGTATTTCCATGGCCTAATTTCTCTGTGAACATAATATATCTACAATATTGTTTTGTTATAAAGTTTCAAAAACTTTATAATTTCTCTGCGACAAAGACTATTCGAGTGAATCTGATGTCTGAAAATGGATATTTTGAAAGAGAATAATTGTCAGCTGAGAGGAGATTCGTTGAATTGTTTGATCAAATGGAGTTGATTTAAACAATGGTGCAGCTTCGTTTGCATTTTCTTCTCAAGCTGTAAGCTTTCTTTATTTTTAAATGAAGAGCTTATAAATCTAGTTAATTAATACCTCATCTGTACAGTGGCGTAGCCAAGAGGGGGTTTGGAGTTAAACCCTTCTTGTATGCCGAAAAATAAATTTTTTAATGAGTTTCTATGCAGTTTTTAATTTGGGACGCGATTTTGGGGGTCAACCCCCCTTGGCTATTTGGCTATAGAATGCAACACGGTGACGAACATTTTTGGCTTGCCAGCATCTGGAAGAGAAAAATAGAAAAGACGAGGAGATGACCTTTTTTGCTTGTTAAGATTTTTTGAAGTTGGTCACGGTCAAAAACCAAAACCCCCTTCCGGAAATCCTGGCTACGCCACTGCAACTGTATATGGATCAGAAACCTGGATACTAAAAACATCAGAAGAAAAACGTCTATTGTGTGCAGAGATGAGCTGTCTAAGAAAAATAATGGGAGTAAGCAAATTCTAAAACTTTAAACCTTGTTATATAGTATATTATAAGAAATCAGGCAACAGACAGGCGCCACAGCAACAATTATCGATAAAGTACGCAAACGGAGATTAAATTGGTTTGGGCATGTTAAAAGAATGGACAATAGATGGCCCTACAAAGCACTGCATACGCACAAAGTAGAAGGAGACAGAGGGAGAGGAAGACCGAGAAAAAGATGGATGGATAACATGAAGGAAGACCTGGAAGCAAAGAACGTGACAATTGTTGAAGGATGCAAACTAACACAAGATCGAGAAAAGTGGAAATGTTTCGCATCTAACTATTGCCGCTATGTAGGCAGAAAGTGAAGAAGAAGAAGAAGGTGATGATGATGACGACGACGACGACGATGATGATGATGATTTAATTGCTCATTCACTGTTTTCCATCCAACGACTTTTTATTTATTTATTTATTTATTTATTTATTTATTTATTTATACAGGACAATTTATTCGGCGCCGTAGGCATAACTAAGGCTAAAGTCAAAGGCACCTAACAACAAAAAGAAACTTTAAACAGATGCGTCTTAATACTCTTCAGGAACGCTCCGGACGTGGTCTCCATAGTAACCTCCTTCGGTAAGGTGTTCCACAGCACTGGATTGCCTCTCCGAAAGGATCTGTCCCCGAAGACTACAGCCTTGGCCGGAGGAGGGACCAGCAGCGGATTGCGAATCCTCGACCGAAGCTGTGAGCGCCGTTGCGCTGATGGAGCAGGTTGTATCAGGTCACGTAGATAGGTGGGGCAGTGCGGGTCGTACAGAGTCCGAAACGTGAGCCAGCACCGTTTCAGAACAATCCGCTCAGGAATCTTAAGCCAATGAAGTTGGTCTTTCAGTGGCTGCGACACATGAGCATTCCACTTCAGACCAAATATCAGTCGCACCGCAACATTGATCACCGATTGAAGGCAATTGAGTCTCAGCATAGGCAGTCCCAACAGGAGGACGCTATTGCAATAATCAATGCGCGACAATACCAGCGCACGGACCAGTTTGATTGTATCTGATATGGGGAGATATCGGCGGATGGCTTTTATCCTTCTCAGCCTGGAGACATTCGCGACGTGACCCGAGAACGAGAGAGTCTCGTCAATCAACACACCCAGGAGTCGCAGTTCAGTTTTGGGGACTATTTCCACATCATCCACCCAAACCGACTCACGAGGAATGAGATGCTTTCCGCGCGGACCACTAAACCAAAGTAGTTGTGTTTGGCTTGGATTGAGCGCCAACCGATTAACATCAGCCCACCGACGGTGAACCAGAGAGATACAGGTAGAGATGCGGCGAGTGGCCTCATCTGTATCAGTTGGGAGACAGGAGGTGAACATCTGCACGTCATCAGCATAGGCATGTGGGGAAGTCCCGCGCCATTCAATGGCCCAACAGATATCAGCCACGTAAAGAATAAACAAAAGCGGCCCCAGGACTGACCCTTGAGGTACCCCACAGCTCACCCGTCTTTTTAGCGCAGGTGAGAGCAGGTGCGCCCAAACGATGTGAAAGGGTGGTCCATCTCTGGAACTTCTTGTATCGATGGATTGATTGACCTTACAGAGGACAATGGTGAGAAGAAAAGAGAAAAGCATTCGCCTATAAAGACGTATTCTGACATTCCGTTTGTTCCTTTGGAACGAGCGGAGACATGGAAGATGTCTGCACTTCAGAGACTTTCTAGACAGTGACTGACCACATTACGATGTCCAGTCTTACATTTTCCATACTTTGCAGTATTCTGGCTTATCGTTTCTTGTAAACGAATGATAACGGACATCGACTGTCGTATTCTAGTTAATTTTAATTTTAGCGAGGATTTTGTTGTAATGGCAGAGAAAGTCTTCAAAAGCTGAGCGTCGCTTGTTCTATGCACTTTTATGGTCTCTGCTGACATTTACAACAGTGATTCTCACACAGGGCAAACCCTCCTGAACCACTTTAAACCTTGTTGTTCTGGTTATTATTATTATTATTATTATTATTATTATTATTATTATTATTATTATTATTATTATTATTATTATTATTGAATGCGCCCTATTCGGGGAATTCCTTCGGGAGATTGATTGATTTCCTTGCGAAGAGCTTCTACGACGACGCTAAGGTTTGGCTAAACGACAACTAACAGCAAAAGGCCATTATATTTTAATAAGCATTTGTCTTTATTGAGTCAACACTTTATGAGACATAGGATGACGGCGCATTGTTTTCGAAGAATTCAGTTTTTTCAGTTTCGTCGACAGTTCCTGTTGTTGTTGATGTTGGGTCTCAACTGTAGAGATGAAGTGCGTTCGTAGTGGTTGTCGGTTCACAAGAACACCTGATCAACAAACAGTAGAACAAAAAATACTACGAAGATGCTTTGTGAGAAAAATCCTACAGAATCTTTATAATATTATAACTTCACGACTGACATTATGCACATCGCATCGAACACCGCTGGCATAGCCAGGGTCCCGGAATGGGGTGGGGGTGCTCCCAAAGCTCCCACAGACAGACATTTCCCGTTCCGACTAATCGTAACCCTAGTCTCCACGATTAGAATGTTTTTCAAGGGTTTTAAGGCAAATCTCACGACCAGCCCTGGTCGAGGTGCGAACGGGGGACAACGCCTTCTGGTTTCTGAATCAGAAGAAAAGAGTTTTCCTTAAGGACTTCATAACTCATTGAGATTTCTGCAGAGAAACTGACTGATTAGACCGGTCTCAGCTTCAAACTCCAGTGAACGTCCATTTGGATTCTTTGTTTTATAATTTATCGGCGGTTATCAGCTGATGAAACGTCAACTGTTCCATCGGACGAAGAGAGCGAAAGACAGAAGCACGCGCCAACTAAAGCGCCACCGCTCGATGCATCCTATTAACCAGACAATATGTCTCACCTGTCTCACCTTTGCTGCTCTTATGTTGTCTCACCTGTAGACATTAACTCCAGGACAGTGTCCGAAAGGATTGTTGCACTTGTTGTTAGATGAAGCCTGGTTGCTGCAGAACGTGACGTCGTTATCGAGAACTTCTCCTGACTTGCAATCGGAACACAGAGGATCGGAAATCGTTTCTCCGGAGACGGTCGAAACAGCTTCGACGCGACTGACGTCACCGACTCCCCCGTTGCCTGGACATGACTACAAGCACAAACGTGACACTCTGAAAGACGTGACCCATAGTATTAGGTCTAACTGTACAAAGCGCAGAGCATAATAACAAGCATCACTTACCTGGCACGACCTCTGAGGCCCGTTCTTGTTGCAGAGACCGGTCGCCTGCAGCGTCCCTGCGGTGGCGTTGAAGACGAAGTCACACTGACCGACCACTGCCTGCGATGTCTGGGAGCATTTGTCGCCATAGGGACCGGAATCTCTTCTGTCGATCGAAACAGCGTCTCCGTCTGCGCCGCTCCTAGACTGCTGAGTGCCGGTCACGACGCTCAGCAGGACGCAGCAGGACAGAACGAACGCCGTCGATGACGACGACGATGACCGACGGCTCATGGCGGCGGCCGAAGGAGAAGAGGCTTCGAAGGAGGAGGACGACTGCGGCGGCGGAACGTCTCTTCGGTCGGATGCTTCAATTGCACAACATTCGACGGCACTTCTATTTTATACAAAACGATTGCATTTGAGACAACGGCGGAAGATGTCATCATTATAAGTCATCCAACCGACGTTAATAACGCCTGAATAGCAGGGCTGAACGGCTGTTGGTTTCGTCGTCAATTCGAGCGACTCATTTGCCGAGAAGAACGGTGCACAACGGACGGACGGGACTCTGATTGTTTGGACGAGATTTAGGACCGGACGCAGATTTCGCACAATTAAGGACACACAGCGCCTCAACGGTCGGACGCTTTTCAGGTCGAGATTTATTCCATTGCTTTTGTCTTCGCCATAATCACTGGGAACTAACGAGTCCTTAATTGGAGTCATCAGTCAGAGTCTCGCATAAAAGCACAAAACGATGTCGTTACGAGGTCAGCTGCGGTTTGTCTGGTCGACCAAAGAGCGATGCTTTAAGTCATTTCGACAAAAAAGTGTCTCACAAAAACCAGAATCACGAGAGACAAACGGACATCAGAGACTGCCGCTGCTGCTGATGCACCAGCGGTCGTTATTAACGGTCATTCGATTCTTCGGTTATAACCGACAAACAGACCGCAAGTTACAAGCCATAATAATTCATAACTGGTTAAAATCATTCGATAATTATAATTATTGAGCTGAATTTTTCAGCAGATTTTATACTGAAATTGGGAAATTAAGAGATTATACTTGGGAAGGAAAGTCACAGGCAATATAAGGACATGTAGTAGTAGTAGTAGTAGTAGTAGTAGTAGTAGTAGTAGTAGTAGTAGTAGTAGTAGTAGTAGTAGTAGTAGACTTCTTTAGCGCCATTGTAGTAGTACATCTGCACCAGTCGATGGTCGCTTCAGTGAATAATCGTAGTCGTGAATCATTGTCCGTGGTGAATCGAGGTTGTAATCCAGAGGTCAGTCCGTACTTCCAGATTCCAGGCTAAGGAGGATATGCAGTCAGGAATAGATGTGTTTTAAGTCTAGACCTGAAGGTAGTAAGACAGAGAGGTGGTTATCTCTCATTTCCAAGGTTGCGAGCAGAGTGAGACGAACGAATCAGTGAAGTGCCAATAGAGAGATACGCAGATGACAAGTTCATCTTCTTCATCTGAGGCGGTGTTCCTGCTAATAGAAACTGGGTTTCTCCGGGATTTAGGAGGAGTTTGTTTTTAGTTTCACAATAAGTGAGACAACACTTTGGGTCAAGTGAAAGTCGTTTCCTTTTCACAACGCTAGCAGCAACTAAGAAAGAAACATCAGCGCTAAAAGCGAAAAGTGAAGATTATCCTATATACTCACTTCACCACTCGTTGCAAACAACGCGACGAACAGATGAAACCGTAATGTTTCTATGTTGCATTTGAGGATTGTACATCAACTTCGTTTACTATGTGTGATCGTTCACTTTTGCCCACTGCGAATTAAGACTACTTCTGTGATTGAAGTGTTAAGCGCTAAGTAACGCTTATAGCACTTATTTCGACGAAAAACGTTCGACCTTAAATTCAAAATGAAATTGTGGTTTACGGTTTATTTTTGTTCCACTTTGATTTTCAAAACAGGTAAGGACGACACTGTAAACTTTATCGTGTGAACATTCGATTCTTAACGAAGCTATGGGCTGTTTTTTTTCTTTTATATGACTCCACCTGTACACAGTTCATGAACATTTGTTTTCCCGGGTAAAACAGATTCACGCGGTACCTGTATTAAAAGCATAGTTTAAAAAATTATTTTATATCTTATTTGTATTATTACCTTATAATATTGTGTGTACGTTCTTATGTGTTAATAAATTTATGATCCTGTGATGTATATTTTATGTTACATTTTGTAATATATGACTTGATCCCAATGTCATGAAGACAGTTTGTATTATCGTTTCTTGACTTTTCGCTTATTGCGTTGTTATTTCTTATGTCCGGCGTCTTTATTTCCTCATTTCATCTAAATGGACACAAAATCCTCATTCCAATAAATGCAATGTTAACGATTTATTTTAGCAAGTATGTTAACCACTATATATGCTAGTAACGGCGCGTATTAATTTGTACCGAAACTTGTTTAATGAGCATTTCTTTTGGCACGGAGTCTTCGCAACTTAATCGCTGGAGTTAACTCAGTTGAGTCTCTCTGTCTCTCTGTCTCTCTCTCTCTCTCTCGACTTTCAGGTCTCGACTCTTTCCCACTGCACGCCCTCTTAGCTGGAACCAACCACTTACGGACTGACCAATGGATTTATACCAACACGATTTCTACGATGATTTCACTACGACTGATACCAGCAGGTCCACCTTAACCATTAGGCAGTTTAGGCACTGCCTAGGGGAGAAAAATTTTGTAGGGGCGAAATAAAACGGGGATGAAAATTTGTAAAAGCTCAGCTTTTTTTGCCTGTCAGACTGTTTTGGAGAGCTGACAACCTTTTTTTGCTGTCTGACTTTTTTCCGTATGTGAATGGGGGCGAAAATTTGCGAAAATGAAAATCTGCCTAGGGCGTCCAAAATTCTAAAGATGGCCCTGTATGCCAGACGCAAAATATGACGGCGCTAAACAAAATGTCATGATCGATTGACTCGAATCTCTTCGTTTCTTGTATTTAGACGAAATGACACTGAGAAAGTCGAGTGGAGTGGCGGTTAGAGCAGGCGACAGCGCTGATATCGAATGTCAACCTCTTCCGTCGAATGATTGTTCCGATTGTCGTCTTCTTGAATGGTCGTTTACTCCGGTGGTCGTCGACGCATTCGATCCGTTGACTCTGTTCAATCCGGAGAAGGGAGTTCATGTTAATTTCAGCAAAAGAGTTTCAGTGAGCGACAGAAGAAGCCTGAAACTGTCGACGGTGACCCCGGACGATGCCGGATTCTTTCAATGCGTCTTGTTTTGTCTTCTTTCATCCGGAATTCAAGGGACTTGTAAAGATGAAAGCGAATTAACAGTGTTACGTAAGCTAAGCACTTCCTATTCAGTCTCTTTCCCTGTTAGACACAGAAGTGCCGCCCATTTGAGATTTAAATATAATTACCAAGGGCTACGTTTCTAGAGTATAGGTCCGTCTGTGTATAGTCGTGTTCATTATTAGGCCTATTAGGGTTAGTTTTGTTACATGGTTGTCAACGCGCGTTAGGTTATTCACGAAGTGAAGAATTAGGTCAGTGACGAATAACTTGTTCAAGGTTGCTACGCAGTGGTTAGGGTCAGATTCGAACCCGCTACCCTCCGGTTGCGTTCACAGAATTCTACCACTCAAATCATTTCTCTTCAGAAAATCATTTCCTCCACAGCTGTAACGTCCCAACCACAGGCCCTTTGGATTAAATGACTCCATTTCATTAAATGCACGAATGACCCCCTTTGACTATAGCTACTTCATTTTCAGATTAAGCGCCTAGGAATAAGGAGCTACTTCGGTGCTGCTTTTGAAAGCGCTATAGAAATTAACAGGATTTTACTTACTTACTTGCGCCATAGCTCCACCGCGCCATCAGCTACCGACGAACGTGTGCAGAAAGACAGAACTCGTCCTCTTTGTTGAGGAATCTCATTAGATTCTGACATTTGCGGGAATTCTTCTCCCGATGTCCTTCGAGTGATTCTCTAGCAATACCGTTACCGTACACTGCATACAGCACGTGGTGCCAATGGCGTACCTGGGATATGGAAGGCTTGGCAAAGGCCTTGGGCACTATTTGGTCTTACTCTACGCAGCGTAGACGGAGAGAAGAAACCGAGAAAACTGACTTTGAGTGGCACATCATAAACCAATTCGCATCAACAAAGGCAAGAGAAGTGCATAGGCCTAGGTAACATTAGTCCTGTCACCTCCTGTGTCGGTATCTTTATCTTTATCTTTATCTTCTTGACGACTTCTATAGCGCCGTACGCACGACGAAGGTCGAAGTCAAAGGCGCTTTGACAGACTTTGGCATGCCGATGGGGAACGTCGGATAACAGAGACAGCGTAAAGTCAGCCCTGATGGAAACGACGGAAATCGCCGCCCAAACGCCCACGACAGCAATCCCGTAGAAAGGAGCCTTCCGCTGTAGAACCGTCCGCACCAGGCACGTCAAAGGAACAAAAACACGGGATGAGATGTTGTAAATTCCGCGGATGTTGTGAGAACTGTCCGCGAGGCGAGCCACACGGAGAAATTCTGAGATGCGGACTCCCGTGAGTAAACCGTCGTCGATCTAGGTGAATCCGACTTTGGATGGAATTCCAGGTTACAATTAGAACGGATGGCGCAGCATTCCCGCACGGGTATCTAGTCTGCAGTTCTGCCAGGCCGCGTTGATAGAAAAATCGCAAAACAAGATGGCGGACCAGACAGGCGACGAATCAGCGAATAAAACCGTCCTAATCCACCCGAGAAAAGCGCAGAGGACCTCCCGAAAATGACGGGAAGGTCACTACTCGCACATTTTGCGCTAAAACGAGCGCAACATATCGTCGAACCGCCCAGAACGACGCTTTTCCGAGGCATGTACAGGAGCATGCTTGGCCGCCGGAAACGGCGCCACAGGAAACCGGTAAAATGTCAAGATCTATTAATCTGCTAATTTAATGTTCCTCCTCTGCTGTGGGCCCCAAATACAGTAACTTAGATACGCCCCTGGATATTAAATTGTTTAATTAGTGAAGTGCGTGCTCCGGGGACCATCGCCAGTGGCGATTCTAAGGATTCTTGGTGGGGGATGCAATGAATTGCTTTGCTAAGAAGAGTTGGTGCGGAATGCAATGAAATCCCGAAAAAGGCTGACAATCAAAAAGGTTATCAGCTGTGTTTTGCACAGATGGTAGTGGTTCGGACCCGGTACACCCAAAAAACGCTGACAAGCAAAAAAGCTCGGTGGGAGGATATATTCCCTGTCTTCCTCAACGTGGAACCGCCCCCGAGTCCATCGCTAAAGAATTGAATATTAAAATCTGATTCAGTTTGAATAAATCAGCCTTGTGGCTATTAGGACCGGCAGAGACGTTTCACTCGATTCAAAGTTTCTAATTTAACCGATTAATAATTCTCTTTCGTCGTTTTTCAGTCTACTTCAACTGCGGTCCACTGCTGCTACTGGACTCAGTTGCTGAAGGTCAGAACATAACAGTTAACTGCGTTATCGGATACAAAGGAAACTGGGTCCCGTCACTTGAATGGAAGACAGAAGAGGAAGGAGAAGGAGGAGAAGGAGGAGGAGGGAAAGAGAAAGCGATTGGAAATAACCTTGAATATCAAGCATCAGTTCCAAGCTCAACTGTATATTTCACTTTTAATCTTATAACGAAGTCTTCCATGCACGGAAAGAAAATCGGCTTCAAAGTGTACTTCGACGGAAAAGATTACGTCGGCAAAATGAACAGAACGTCAATGGACCCTCCTAAATACACGCACAGATGGAGCTCACCCCATGCACTCAACATCCTGTGTGAGTCACTCTATCTGACAATGTTTCATTTAAATCCTATTTCCCCAAAAGTCTGAGTCTAAATCCCCATTCCAGCCCTCTATACGCACATCTCCGACATAGCTCCTCTTATCCCCCTTAGATTGCTCTCCCGCCGTTTCGGACTGATCTTCTCCGGCTTGACCTGGCTCTAATGCTATTTGGATTTGGTGCGCCATCGACTGATGGCCTGGGCATTATGATAGTGGCGCTATAGAAGTTGATTGATTGATTGATTGATAAATTGTTACGTTAGATGTCCTCGTTAATCCACTGTCATTTGCGGCCATATTATTTTCTAGGCCTTTGAAAGACAAAGAAACACTTTTGCCACCGAAGTGGGTGTGATATTTATCTTAAGGAAATTCTTCCATTTCCGTATTTGACGGCGTCATTGGAGACGCTGTTTCTTTGTCTCTTTCTCTTCCGTTTACAATTTTTCCGCCTCTGGAAATTTTTTTACCTCCTTAAAATGCCGGCCCTAGGAACGTGTTGCCCGCCACGGACCGCCCCTTCCTACCCATGCACTGTATACCATCGACAGCAATATTAAAGTTTTTGCCTTTGTACTTCGTTTGAAAATCCCAGATAACTAACTCGGTGATGTCCTCGCTGAGTTAGGCCTAAGAGAAGAAGAGTTGGCGTCGAAGACAATAATTAATAATTATCCCTTTTCATTTTCAAGTGAAGCTCACATTTTCCCTCTAACGGTTATTTTAGTGACAATGGAGATTAACCCCTGCTTAACTGGGTATTTAACTGTAACTCAATGTAAAATGGACGGATATATCCGAGATCCCCAGTTAAGGGGTTCAGAAAAAATCACATTGATAACGTTTTGGTTGTCTCCGATCATTTGATAATTATTGTGAATGCGAATTTCTTTGCATAAGAAGATCCTCCTCGAAACTTAAAGATATCAGCCGATCAGGGCTTCTACGCTGGAAGCGTCTTCACCTGTTCCGCTGATGCTAATCCAGAACCAGGCTTCCATTGGAAGGTCTTGGAAACTGGAGCAACATTCGACCGACAAACTATTCGCCTCCTCGAGGAGCAGTTAGCAGGCTATTCGACTGTTCATCTGACGTGTACAGCCGCTAACCAGATTGCAAACATCTCCAGAAGCATCGCAGTGCAAAGTAAAGAGTCGATATAAGTGTATCGATGTAGCTTTTGCTTATGTACATAGACTAATCAGAACACGGAAACTAATAACCAGCATGTATACAATGGCTTTGACCAGCATAAAACATCACAAGTCCGCATTGGCGTAGCCAGGATTTTCCGATGGGGGTTATGGTTCCCATGATTCCCAGCTTCGGAAAATTCTGACGACTAAAAAAGGTCGTCAGTTATTATTGTGCTTCAATAATAATTGAGATATAGGCCTACAGGGTGGCGCAAAAAACCGGACTAGTCACATTTTGGTTTGCATTTTATATAGTCCGGATGTTTTTGCGCCACCCTGTATACGTATCTGAGCGCGTACACTCAGCGGCTTCTATCCCCCCTTGCAGCCGGGCTCAAGTCCTCCTCAAAATTACAAATTCCCTCTGTTAATTTGCTCCCTTGTAGACTTAGTATTATATTCAGCTTTTTATCCTTTGTGTTAGTCATAGCTATCATTGATTACGTCACGGTCAGTGTTATTAGGAATCAATATCAGTCTCGATTCAGTTCAGATTAGTAGCAAAATATCCCCCCATTTTTTCCGTGCGCAACTGCGCCCGTCTTAAATAGGGATAGAAGCCCCTGCGTACACTATATAGTGATCGCAATAAAACAATTTGGTCACCAAAGGGAGTTTTAAAAATCAAAACTCCCCCTTCCCTACATTGCGAACAGCCAAGGGGGTTTTAACCCCTAAATCCCTCTTTGTTACGACACTGCAAATCCGGATTTTAGAAATCGATTGTGGACCGTAAACTGTGGGATGAATTGCACTGAAACAATTGCTCTTTCGATGAAAATTTAATCGAGTGATGCACTTCTTCGTCTTATTTCTTTTCTACAGAGTCAAACCAAATGAAGTCATCGCTGATCGCTGTTATCATTGTTTCGTGTGTTCTTCTGATTCTGCTGACAATTGCAGTGTCGTACATTTTGTATCTCAAGAGAAAGGGAGAGGGTGAGTCAATTGGAAGATCCTCATTACACTTTATCAACGTTTTCAAATTTCCCGTTAAAATAAAGGAAACCCGTTTTGGGTAAAAAATAGTCCAATGGAAAAGTGAAAGCATTTTTTCTTCTCTGGAGAAATTTTCTCCGAATGACTTACGGGCAGCTTCGATCGTTTCAACGGCGTTCATGTCCTTCTTCTGAGATTATTCTGGCATTTCCTCTTGTCAGCTTATCTTCCACCATTTACAGTGTAGGCTATTAGCGGTCTTTTAATTAAACTGCACAGCCATTCTTTCGCACTGAAACAGTTCCTGGCGTCAAGTGATCGGATATTCTGCACTTCGGTACACTGACCTTTGTACGGCCGACAAACCACCTATCTCAAGAAAGATTAAGCGCATAAGAATGAGCAGCTACTACTGTGGGCCTACTACTTCCAAAGGGCTATATAAATTTACGAGACGTTGCTTAATTACTTACTTCTGTTGGATGTGGTCGACGTGCTTTCGTCAATATCTATGCTTGAGTAACAGACGAGAACGACAGCGATCGCTGATTGGCGATATTTGTGATATTTGAGTTGTCATGAGATCCGGTCTTTTAGTCTGAGATTTCTTCCGCAAATCGTTCCCTTTTATGATCGGAAGGTAAAAGGCGTTCTTCGCATGTTTTGCTTTTCCCATTAAGTGATGAGGAAATCCGCTCAGAATAAAAACGATAACTCATAATTGGTAAAATGAAACAGAGACATCAAAATGATTTTGTTTTCCTTCTTTCCGCTCTGCAGCTTCAGTTTCTCATCTAAATTGATGATATGGAGTCAATGCGTTCTTACTGTGCATATCTAACCTAATCTGAGAAAATCAAACAGCTAATCTCTTATCTCGGCTTTATTGTTCTGTGGTTTAGATAACTTGTGTTCCTTAGTCGACCTATGACATGAACCGTCAACTGGGTTTCAATTCCCATCCACTAAGGGGCTGTCAACCGGCGCAGAGTGGACATTCAAATTGTCTGCATGACGCTTTAGACTCATGATAATCCATTATAATCAAGGCGCTATATAAATTCCAGATTCAAATTTGCATTCTTCCAGATGGCCCTCTTTGTTTTCTTCCCACCACAAGTTTCCATTTCTCTGATTTGTTTCATTTTCAGTCGAATTCTTTTATTTTATTGGCATTAGGGGAGGCCATTCGCAATGGGCAAGAGTTATCAGTGGAGTGCCTCAGGGCTCAGTGCTTGGGCCATTGCTTTTTCTAATATATATAAATGATATCGATGAAGGATTACTGTCCAAAATTTCAAAGTTTGCCGATGACACAAAGTTATGCAGAAATATAGACTCGGAGGATGATGCAAAAATTTTACAAGAAGATCTAAGGAAATTGTTTCAGTGGTCTGTGGACTGGCAGATGCTTTTCAATATTGATAAATGTTCTGTAATGCATGTTGGGAAGTCTAATAATGGTAATGAATATTCTTTAGGGGAAGGTTCTAACCACAACAGAAAAGAAAGAGACTTGGGGATAATCACCCATAGAAGTATGAATCCATCTCACCAATGCATGGAGGCAGCAAAAAGGGAAACCAAATGTTGGGAATGGTGAAAAGGACAATTGTGAGTCGTGACAAAGAGATAATCATTAAACTTTATAAGTCATTAGTAAGGCCTCATCTGGAATACTGTGTTCAGGCTTGGAATCCATTCTTGAAAAAGATATAGAACTTTTAGAAAAAGTGCAAAGACGAGCAACGAAGATGGTCAATGGGTGCCATAATTTAAGCTACGAAAAAAAAGACTTCAATATTGTGGACTGACAACATTAGAAAGGAGAAGAGAAAGAGCGGATTTGATAGAAACATACAAAATAATGACTGGGAAAGTAGATGTGCCATATGATCGATTCTTTACATTGGCACACTATAGCAGCACAAGAGGCCACAAGTGCAAAATGTTTAAGCAGAGGGTTGGTCCAAGAAAGAAAAACTTTTTTAGTGCAAGGGTTGTGGACAAATGGAACAGTTTGGACGAGGTGGGAGTGACAGTTGAAACAGTGAACGGATTCAAAGGCTATCTAGATAAACTAGGTTATTGAATGCAGATGGTTACATCAGTGGTTTTCACACAGGCTTACTTAGCCTCCTAAACCACTTAAAATCACATTATTATTATTATTTGTTTTCCTCGCAATTTTATCTCCGCCTCTGTAGAAATCATTCTTGTTTCTTCTCTAAGAGTTTTCAAAACTCGACATTGTTAGAAGCAAGAGAATATTAAAACTCTCAGATATGTTACAAGCTCTTCTCGTTTTGATGTACGCTCTCAGAACTGCATTTTATCCTTTTTCCTGAAACATTTTAAGAGCTACAAAATGTCACACTTTCGTCTCTCGCAGTCCTTTCGATCGAGCGATAAAACGTGAATTGATGTGAAAGTGGAAATTCTTCTAAGTGAACTTTAATCCGCGTTCTGCTTTGATGCGTAGGTCATCGAATGGCTACTGAGGCGACTGGCCCTGCTTCACCTCCGATCCCACCCGTTGACCAGTCTCCTGTTCCAAACAACTCAGAATCCAATAGCTACATTTCGGTCCCAAGCGAGGTTCTATCGGCGGAACAAGAAACTGAAATATCAGCGCTGTATGTTCAACATCTGACTTCAGACAGCGCAGAGCAGTTGGAAGGTTATGGTCAGCTGGAGGCCAGAGAACAACCCGCTCCAAATGTCTACAGTCGATTGAAATCGGTTTCATCCACTCGACAGCTGGACTCCTTCGCTGATTCCGGATATTATGTCAATGTGACCGCATCTTGATTCTGTCAAACTGAATGGCTGCTATCTGTCTTCAACCTCTATTCTCCTATTTGGCGTATGGCTTCAGCCTAACTATATTTATGACAAAGTGACATCTGTCATGCCCTATTTAAGTCTTTGTGGTTTTTAAGGGTCGATCTCTGTACACTTTTGTACAGCTTTTCAAATGAGTTCCCCAACCGGAACTTACGCGGAGCTCCAGCTGCAAAATATTTCTGTCATCATTTCAGAGTGGATTTGTACGCGATTGCTTATAGTCCTTAAAGTGACAATGTTACCGTAATTTCATTAAGTAAGTAAGTAAAATCTCGTTAACTTCTATAGCGCTTTCAAAAGAAGCACCGAAGTAGCTCCTTATTCATAGGCGCTTAATCTTAGTATGAAGCAGCTATAGCCAAAGGTAGGGTCATTCATGCGGGTCATTTAATCAAAAGGGCGAGTGGGTGGGACGTTGCAGATATGGAGGAAATGATTTTTTGAAGAGAAAAGATTTTAGTTTAGAAAGAAAAACATGAGGAGATGTTGCAAGAAGGGGAAAAGATTGTGACTCAGAATAATAAGCCCTTTGATTGCGCCAATGACTTCTTATTTTGGGGTTGCTAGAAGTTTCTTCTGTTGTGGTGATAGAAATAAATGGTGTTTTCAGTTAATCATGCATAATGTCGCAATGTAATCGTAGAATTCTAAACTGTAGCCTACACTATATACTGTACGTGTAGATTCTGTAATCTTTACCCTGCGTCGAGTTAATGTATGAATATGTTATAACATTATTCTAAAAAGATGGACTGCACGCTGCATATTTTACAGATTTCATCTTTTGTATTTTTCGTGACATAGCTTTTGCTTTGGTTGCAGACAATATGAAAGGTCCGCGAATTTCATGTAATTTGTAAAGGGGTCCCTGATTCCTAGAAGGACAAGGTTTGAGAAAACCTTTTCAAACGACGGAGCTCATTATTTAAAACCACTGAACTCAACTGTACTTTCGACTTATTCAGTCATTCTCTCGCCGCACAGCAACACTGGCGATAGACCTAGCTCATATTTCATAACCATTTCTACCTAAATACATTTATCCGATGGACACGTTTTCAGCGAATAGAGAAACTTGGATAATAATCTCCATAAGCAACTATTGCATTTCGTCTGGGTCTTTCTTCTACACTAAAGTGAAACTGCAAAGATGATTGACTAATTGTCTCGTGGGCCAAATCGAATGATTATTCTTCGTCCTAAATTGTCTATAATATTTTCGCTTTTAGGTTCCTGCGTGTTTTTGCCGTTAGGCTTCGATTGACTTTTAGTCTGGTGATTGAATTTCCTGAAAGGAAGTTTGAGGGGAAAATGTCGACAGCAAATTTATTTAGAAATTCTTTTGACGATCTTTTCTGCTTCTGATCTTGGCAAATACTCTTTGCTAAGGGCGTGTGAGTGATTCAGGGACGAACTCTTCCAGTCAACTGTTAGGAATGCCAACGCTTGCTAAACGATTTCCCTCCATCCCTGGGTCTTTATTAGGCCTACTACATGTATTCGAAAGACCCAAATCCGTTTCGCCCTTCGTGAGTTTGGATGAAGCGAATCTAACAAATTACTAAATTATTAGACATATCCAAGAGCAACAGCACAACACATCAGCAGCTAACGCAATCTGCTAATAGATTCGAATCGTATTTTGATAGCTAAGACCAGGCCCGCCGAGAGAAATTCCGGGCCCCTGTGCAGAATGGTCGGCGGGCCCCGAAAAATTTTAAAAAATTGCTGACGACCCTTTTTTGCTTGTCATTGGTTTAACCCAAATTAACCGACACGATGTCATGTTGCAACTATCGAAAACTAGTGATGACCTTTTTTTCTTGTCGCTCTTTTTCACACTCAGTAGCGCCATTTCACACTTTTCTTCGGGGCGAGATAATTTTTTTAGTCAAATTTGGCCAAATGTTGGCATATTATAGGCAAATTTTGGGCAATTTTTGGACCAACTTTGTCAAATTTGAAAAATTTTTGACATTTTTGGGCAAGTTTTGGACAATTTTGGCAATTTTTTGCACATTTCACATTTACAGTATTTATTTACTTAATACATTATTTCTTCATTTTCCTTGGGGGGCCGCCTGCCCCTCCCAAAATGACGCCCCTGCTCATACCGTTCATTTTGATGCTTTTGATGTCCTCAGGTCCGGGCCCCCTTTTACTCGCCGGGCCCCCTTTCTTTAGTGTTATTATTGGTATTATTGTTAATTATGCATATTCATCATCGGCCCGGGCCCCCTCCAGACCGCCGGGCCCCTGTGCACTTGCCCCCCTGCCCCCCGCTCTCGGAGGCCCTGGCTAAGACAACTTTTTCTCTCATCTTCTTCTTAAGTTCTCTGCCCGGAAGCAGGTCCTGGTTCCCATTGGCCTCATCCTTCTCTGTCAGCAGCTTGAGTCTTTAATCCTTTATATCCGTCTTTAGTTAGCATCCACTGCAGTAGTGACGTACGTGGTCTTCCTCTGGCTATTTTTCCTCCCATATGTCCCTCCAGTATTGTTCTGAATATTGAATAATGAGTCTCCTCTTAGAATATTATGCCCAATCCAGTTCTTTTGCCTCTGTTTTATTGTTTGTATTATTGTCTCAATTGAAAACTCAATGATAACAGGTTTAACGGAAGGAACCAGGAGACAAGGCAGACCCAGAACTAGCTGGATAGATAACATTACGATATGGACTAATATGAAAGGTGCTCCACTAATGGAAGCAGCTAAAAAAGGGACCAGTGGAGAATTAATTATTGTTCAGCGTTGCAGCCAACCTTCGCAAAGCGAAGACGGCTTCATGACACGACATGATTGTCTTTTCCTCCTTTACAATATCTAGGACCTCTTTATTGCATGTACAGTATGCTGTGTCAAACTGATTATTTCCTTTCGTCTCCATATCCACATTTCAAACGCCTCCAGTCTTCTTATGTCGTCTTTTCTCATCGTCCATGTTAGCCCTTTATCGAGAAAGAGGTGGATTCTGTCAACTTTTGCCTGTTTTCTTTTGATAAGAAGTTTCAAGACAATCTTGGCTGCATGTCTAACCAAGTTAATCATTCTATATTGCTTCATATGAGATCAATGATCATTTGAAATCATAAATTAAATGTAATTTCATTGTGCTGCCGATCAACATTTAGTAAGTCCTGAAGTCTATTAGTGCTAAATATAGCTATTTTAGTCTTGTTTTGTTAAGAGTGCAGAATGGAGTTAATGCAGAGACTGATGAGATGCAACCGTACAGAGACTATTACCAGCAAAGCAATTCTGGTCAAACGTCTCTAAAAATAAATAACCGATCTAATCATTGTCGAGCCCAGTGTGACAGTTGTAAAGTAAAATCTCGTGGATTTCTATAGCGCCTTGGAAAGCAGCACAACAGTAGCTGCTTATTCTTAGGCGCTCAGCCTCTCTTAAAATAGTTATGGGGAAGGTATGTTATCAGCCAGGCAAGTCAACGTCTAAACTCAAAGGTTGTGAGTCAAATCAATGGGGAACGGGGGAAGAATAAGACCAATGCCCTGGGCGCTTGCCAAGGCACTGGGGAGTGTCGTGAATCTCCCCATCAGAGCCGTACAAAGGGCGGTGCCTACGGTGCCTATGCACAGGGCGCAAATTTAGAGGGGCGCAGATTTCAGAAAGTCGTGAAAAAATTATGATTTACTTTGCTTTCTGTCCGCGTTGAGCAAATAAACTCAATATTAAGAAATTATAACTTTCTTTGGTTTTTGCGTTGTGCTTACTTTTGCACTGCCCTGTAGATAATTGTATAGAGGTATAGCAAACACGCTGTAATTATCTTACAGTCTAACAGACGATTGCAGTCTCTTAGAAGAGTGGTCTACAGGGTGCAGCTAGCATTACTGCTAATCGTTGTATTCGGCCGCTCTTTGGACCGTATGTCAATATTTAGTTTCAGTTATGTCAGTCAGGCAGGACCTGCATGCCTCTTCCTCTCTCGTCTTGGAATCCGAAACTCTACATATGGGTAGTACGTACCCTGGATGGTGGTCACGGTCTCACAGAAGCTGACCCGGGGTTGATAGCTGCAGGTGGTTGAAGAATCTCCTATCAGTTCGTGCTAGTATGCTTAGAAGTCCTTCGGCGTGTCTTCCAAAATACTTTCCTAGGAGGAGCGAATTGCATCTGCAGGGCATCTCTCAGGTCGATGACAAAAGGTCAAATTCAGAATTTGACCTTTTGACCTGAGAGGTCGCCATGCAGTCTCTAAACGTTCTTTGTACAATATATGTGCCGCCAGAGCAGGCTCCGCTAGTGATAGTAGGCAAAGAAGTAGACAAACTTTGTTACAGCTTGATAGAGATGTTCTAAGATTTTTGTTAATAATAATCTTATTGATCTAAACAAAATGAGTTCTTCGAAAAAAAACTACCGGGGGTAGCTTTCAAAAAATTGCGAATTGATCGTGAAAAGAGTGACCGTCAAGCACAACATCAGTGGGATAAATGGTTAACTCGGATTTCTGCGTCATCTAATTCACATCCAAAATTTCTCGAAAGATTAGACTTGAACGCTCCAATGGTAAGTGACAATGAAATCATTGCAAATGACATTCATATGCAACGAGGCGAATTAACTGTAGCTGCAACAGCCACGACTGAAGACATTGTGTTAGGAATGCCAGTGTCAAGTCACTCAAGTGATACTAGGCCGAACGAAATTCCTGCCCTATATTTTCATAATTCACAGCAGAAAAAATGGATGAGCCCATGCTTCCCATTTTTCAGCATACAAGTCCGGATCAAGCTGAAATGCCCAACAATTTTCGATTTTACGATCCGGCAACGTGGCCGCCAAATTTATGAAGTGAGAAGAACCGGAAGGAAATACACATAAATTGCAAAATGGTGTTTATATGAATTATTAGTTATATCAATGTCTTGTATGGGCCTATAAGTCGCCTATTATTGCATGGCTTATCCCCCTTAGATTGCTCCCCTGCTGTTCTGACTGATCTTCCGGATTGACCTGGCTCTAATTCTATTTGGATTTGGTGCGCCATCGGCTGATGCCCTGGGCATTATGATAGTGGCGCCATAGAAGTTTATTGATTGATTGATTGATGTCATATTGCAATTTATCTAGGTAACAAAATTTTTTGAGGGTGAGGGCGCCAGATTCATGCTTGGCACAGGGCGCAATTATGGCTTTGTACGGCTCTGCTCCCCATTGGACTTTGCAGTCGCAAAAATTCCGGAAATATTACATTCAAAACTCGACCTGTGAAGACATTTTTATTCCCTTCCTTTCCTTGAAACTTTTAAGATAAAAATTGTCTAATAGGTTTCACACGAATCTCCGATCCCACGCTTAAGTAGCAGTGGCGGCTCCACATGGAGGGCTCGGGCCCTGGGGAGGCAGTGCCCCTGTTGCATGGGACCCTATATTTACCACCACATACCCATCAACAAATGGTTGGCCCCACATGCTTAGAAGTTGCCACCCCAACGCCCTCCCCCTTGCCAAATCCTGGAGCCGCCACTGTTGAGCAGACACGAATAGGGGTGGTCCTGTCACCTGTGTGGTTGCACTTACCCTAATATGATCTACTGTAATCATTGGTAGACTACGGTCATAACACAAAGTCAATCTATGAATTTCTGGCTGAGAATTTTTTTTGAAATTTTTTTGAATGATGTAAGTGACAACAGCAGTTAAGGGTTAACAGAAAATAGACAGAAGCCATGAAATCAGTTATAATGAATTGTGCAAGAACTACAGCTGCCATTGCTATTTATAATTCATTAACAGTCAATTAGCAATATAACATTAACTTGCTAAATCTTACTTACTGTACATTGATTTCCAAAATATGATTAATAAAATAGAAACAAATAATTTAAACAATAAACAAGACAGCACAATGAAAGAGAAGCAATATGAAATACACATAAATTTCAACATCTGCAGGAACATTTGGTAAAATGGAAATTGATAGTTTTCAGAACAATACACTGTACACTGTATTCGACAGAAGATCACAAGGAAACCAAGAACAGCCTGGCTAGATATCATAACGACATGGATTGGGCTCTTCCAAACATGATTCAGAAAGAACTTCAAAGTAGAGCGACACAAATGGAGACGTGATACACAGTGTAACCCAGTATCTTAAACTTAGCGTGATTTAAAGTGGCTTAGCAGGCATTACTGCCTGTGTGAAAGCCACTAGAGGCACTAACAGGGCTTGAACCCGCTACGTCAACCTGACGCTCCAGCACGTAACCCACTCTGCCATCTTCCGCCCCCTAATCCACATCGAGGATGGCTAAAGAACAGATTGCCATCACCACACGAGATCTAAATATATGTTCCATGAAACAGACAACCATTAACTTTGTGGCCTTCATGCATGCATCTTCAGGACATCAGCCTCAGTTATTGATGACCTTTGATGACCTTCTATGACCTCAAATTCTGACCATTTTCAATCAGAGCATCTACAACAGGTCAAATACGAGGAAGAGTAAAAAATTATCAGCAATCTTTAATAGCACAAGAGTAGAGATAAGGGACATACATTACTTATACATCATTACTCTCATCAGTTTCATATTATTTTGTCTGTAAAAATTCAAAACATTGACAATAAAATTAAAGAGCAATCTTATTCTGCAGCTCAACATTGAAATCTAACCTTTGTCACCAAAGCATTGATCTTATTAATTCACTTCAAGCTTGATTAATCCCTTATCTTAACAAATCTTACATGCTTAGCAATAAGATGGTGCATTTGACGTGAGTGAAGTGAAAATGTGCTCTAAAACTTTTCAAGAAGTTGTTAAACTTGGTGGTTTTGGTCTAAAAATGTGCCACAGAGTTGCATAGTCTGAAAAAACTGGTAAAGACATCTAACTGTTGTTGCTAATGCCTCAGGTGTCAACAGTATTTCTAATTTCACTATTTCTATACTTCATTGAAAATGTTTTGAGAAATTTTAAACCGATGGACAACCTTGACAACACTTTATATATTCAACAACTGTCTTACTTTTTCTTTTAGATTTGAGCAGTTTCTTCCTTTGAAAGACATTTTTGACGATTATCCACGAGACAACGAAAAGAAAAATGATGATGACGACGATAGCAATCACGATTCCACCATATTGGACTTTGCTTTCTGCAAAAGAATTGTGCTTCTGGTCAGGGAGATGCTTTCAATGTACATACATAGTGAAACATCTTACCATTCAGAGTTTCACAAATTTCAACATCTTCATCATTTACTCATGGATTCAAAACACCAGAGGTCGCTGCATTGATCTCAAGATTTCTACCAAATCTCAACTTGTAGAATAACACCATCACAAGACATTATAACTGGCTATTTCTAGATTTAATTATTGAATATTTACAAATAAATTAAATTTATACGTCAGAATATGGTGAGATTTCATTTAAACAGGTAACTTCTGGAACACAAGAAATTAAGTAGCTGGCCATACACATTAAAGTTTTCTCATTACCAGTTAATACAAAGTGAGACACCTGTACCTGGAAAAATGAAATTGACATACACAAGTTCAACTGTACAGGTATTTTGATGCAGTGTACAAATGGCAGTGCAGTGATATTGTCCTGGTCTATGTATTGCCATTGTAGATCCTTCATTGGCTTCCAAGTGGTGATCTGAACTGATGTTTGCATGCCATTTGTAGCTGCAGATAACATTACTCTCAGCTGAACAAGTAAAAGTCTCGTTGTGGCTAATAACAACAGACGAAAAATTTTGCTTCACGTCTAAAAATACAGAAATCACAAAGCAACAAAAATGAGGAACACAAATATATTTGATCAAAGAATAATGAAACTGTTTTCATCAAAAGCGTCCCCTGTAATCACAAGCATTTGGTGAATAATAATAAATAATAAGAAAAAGTAATGATGACATTAATAATAATAATAATAGCACGAGTTCTAATAGTCTAAGGCATCAATTGATGACAATCCAAATCCACCTGAAAAAAGATCACATCATTCCAGAGATAGGTCAGTTGGAAAGAAAGACTAAGGAGTGTCTTTATGCGACTGGAAGAGCTCTGCATCTTCGTCTATTTTGCTTTAAAGCATTTTAACTTCTTCCTTATTAGCCGCTTAAGCTTTTAATTTGTAAATGGCAATGACATTATGCTTACATAGTACTTTAATTTGACGTGAAGTCCAGTTGATATGCGGATACTGCGCCAAATACCAGACAATAGAAGTTCCAGCCAGAGCCACTGTGGCATTCATAGACACATTGGATGACACTGTCCTGCCGTTGTCTTGAACTGAAGTCGAGATGTGAGATCCTTCAGAGATCATCCATTGCATGTCCATGTCAGGCACAGAGTGTCCTGTGTATCCTAATGAGCAACGGCAGTTGATTATATCCGGCTGAAATCCGCAATCGTTTTCACAGATGAATCCAATTGATCCAATGTTTGAAATGCAGTTTGGTTGAGAGTCTAAACATCAACAACACTCAGCTCTCAAGAACTTCCCCACTTTAATTAATCCACCAACTGGTGTGGGATAAAATGCTCATGCCAACTTGGAAGTAGTCCTCAACCAGCGAACAATACCCCACTGCAGTTTCAAATCAAAATCATCGCCTTTAATAGGGCATGCATCAGCGCCCACAGAAATTTTTCAGGAGGGGCAAAACACAGTGGTCACGGTTACATCACATAAATTTTTCCAGGAGGGGAAAACGCATTTTAACACAATGGACACGGTTAATACTTTAGCGAGGTTTTCAAATTTCAATACAAAATATTGGTATTTGCATTTTCCAGGGGTGAAGTGCCCCTTCTTACCCCAATGTGCTGGCGCCCACGAGGGCATGTATTTTTCTAGAACCTACAACATAATTAACAAACTCCTCATATAAGTATGCAAAGAATGTAAATGTCATGAAAAGTGTTAGCTCTTAGCTCTTTTGGCCGAGCATTTCCTGAAAACATTTCATGTACACTTGCAGCAAAAGTGCATCCCACAGGGGACCCAACCATTCTAGATTCAACTAAATTTTTACTTCACTTCAACTCACACAGGACGTTCTGGATATGCTTAAGACTTTTCTACTACAATTAATATTTTCACATGACCTAAAAAATTGTCTTGTATCAGCTGGAATACCTAGTATAGTAAGTCTTGCGTTGGACTGTTCACCCTGTCCAGCATCATCAATGCATCTGTAGATTCCTGCATCTTCCTTCTGAACAGACAAAATGATTAGATTGTAACCAGTGACGTTGTCATCAACACTGATTATGGTGACATTGAATCGCAGATCAAGAACCGTTTTGCTCAGGTAGAGATGTTCAATTGAACTTGATCCAAATGGAATTCGACGCCAGTTGATGCTGTATTTCAGATCAGTTGAACAATTGAACTGGACTCTCTCTCCCACGACCGCCACTTGGTTTGTTGGTACACGAGTCAAGCGACCAGACACAACTGATGCAACTACACAATGAAATAATTTACTTGTTAATAAGTAGAAGCCTATGAAGTGATGAGGGGCTGTCCATTAATTACGTCTACAATTTAGGGGGATGGGGTTTGAAAAAGTTTAACAGTTGCTGACAGGGGGAGGGGGGTCAAGAGAAGTTGACGTCAACAATTTCACTTTTACAAATAATCAAAAAATAGGAAATTTCATGGAATACTACTTATTACAATGGAAAAAAGCATGGCAAAAAGGTCATCAACACCACATTTTGACACTTGATGAGCAAAACAGGGGAAAAATGGTCACCACCGCAAAAATAATAACCTTGTTATTGGGACCTGTCATTGATCTTGGGGGGGGGGGGGTCAAAAGAATTTGACGTAATTATAGGGGGGTAATTGAAAGTTGACAGTTGTTGACAAGGGGAGGGGTCAAAAATTGCCCCAAAATTGTTGACATAATTAATGGACAGCCCCTGAGATGAGAAAATATACATCCTAAATCAATAGCTAATAATCTGTTGTCAAGCTTTATGTCTAAAGCAATTTCGTTCAGCACTGCAAAGGTCATAGGTGCCGTTCACATTTATCAAAACACTGCATACATTCAACATTTACATGTGTGATCATTGCGCCCATTGAGGCTCGGTGAGGAAATCAAAATGGAACAAAATGCTACAATAATTCTGCAAATTGGATCAAATATGACACTGATGATTCAATTTTGTATTGCTTGACTTGCACAACAGCTATATGGCTCTAGTATACATCAGTTCTCTTGACAACCATCTGTGTGAAAGCAGTCAAAAGGGGGTCCCCTGCATATCCCCCAAAACAGGTCACCTCTCCCAAAAAAAACATTTTTATTAAAAGCTAAGTAACCAAAATTTTTGAGTTGCAAGCTATCTAAGTTGAACTGCAAAGTTGTCAGGAAATCAAAATGGAACAAAATGTTACAAGAATTGTACAAATCTGATCAAATATGGCAGAGATATAGACATTCAAATCCTTGCACCCTTCATCTAAATCCTCGCCGAAGGCCGTCCTTCATCTTCCGAAGACAGACCAGACGAGTACGAAGATGGTTCGTACTCGTCCGAACTCCTTGGAAAGTCACTTTCAACATTAGCTCGAGCTGTGAGAATGCACGCAATCATTTCGTAATTTTGGACAAAAACGAAGAAATATATTCACTCCACACGCGTCTATCTACGGTCATAAATTTAAATGCCTTTAAATGCTAACTGTAATTCGCTAATATTTTTATATTTTTCGTATATTAAGATGGCACGCCACACGGGACAGTACATTGCAGCTTAATTACAACACCCTTGTTAAATGCGTCATCTCTTTGATCTCAACTATGTTATTATTTTTGTTGCTGCTGTTATAATAATAATAATAATAATAATAATATTATTATTATTATTATTATTATTATTATTATTATGCCCACTACTATCAGAAACATAGACTGGCTCGGTCATCCATAGACTTTATCTATGGGGTCATCGAAATCGGAAATTGTCTTCGGATCGATTATTTGACTCAGGATTGGTTGATAATCGTCCGACCTACTAAGCAAGTAAGTAAAATATCGTGGATTTATATAGCGCCTTGATACACAACAGTAGCTGCTTATTCTTAGGCGCTCACTGCCGCTCAGCCTTTCTTAAAATAGTTATGGGAACGGTGAATGATCAGCCGGGTAGGGCTGCGCCGCGTAACTCGAGTAACGCGAGTACTCGACTCCAAATTGGAGTCGAGTTAAAAAGAATCATATGCTTAAAGAATAACAAATAAAGAATAACCAAAGAATTTCATTAAAATTTGGCCTACCGTTATTTGTTACAAATTATTAATCAGTCCTATTTAGGTTATTCTTAATCGTTATGCCCCAGTTAGTTAAGATATGTTGCCCATAGTGGTCAGTGGGCCAAGTATAGTCTGGACCTCACATTTTTTGCTAGTACCGGCAAAATAGTTTCCGTTCTGTAACTTCTGTTATGCTACACTTGAATACGCTTGAATATCCGCAAATATTGATATGTAACTGTATCTAGCGTTCTGCTTTGGTTAAATGAGAGCCATAACGCAAATAATACGCATTATGTGACGTGCAACGTTTGCAAATCATGTATTTCCGGTTTTACGCAAGTACTCGAGTACTCGTTAAGCTACTCGTTAAGCTACTCGCCAACTACTCGAGTAATAAACTACTCGGTTAGCGCAGCCCTACAGCCAGGCAATAAGTCAACATCCGAAGGGTTAGGCGTATGAATATTTATGAATCGCGTGTCTTATACTCTTATTGCGCTAAGTATCGTGCATGTCACATGAATATGAATATTCATTCACATGAATATGAATATTCATTACAGTAGTCAAGTCACGTGTGAGTAAATAAACCAATCGGCTCTGATTAACCACAGGCGCAGTAACGCGATTCATAAATATTCATACGCCTCTCTGCCGGTTTACGGAAAATAAACACGTGGGCCGTTGTAACAGCGATATTTTTATAGTCTAAATAAAATTATTAAAATAAAATTTTTTAAATATATTTTATGTCGAGACCTTTCCAACGGTATAAGTATTTCTAATATAAACCGTCTGGAAGGGGTTCAGATGGCGTCCGACGGTTTTACCGGCATGACCTTAGTTAAAGGGTTAAGTCAACTAATCTCCCATTTTAAATCCGCGAGGGAAAGAATCGCCAAACCTCCCTTCTTCGGCCCATTGCTAGACGCGAATCACCCCGGAGGCATGATGTCCTGTTACGGTATTAATTGAGGAGCTTCAATTTATACAACTATAGCGATGCTCTTCATTCCACGGCTTAATAAAAAGAGCAAAATAAGCTTACCTGTGATTAAAGTAATTAAACTGAGAAAGAATGCCGAAGGGGTCATGATCATAATTGCTACGAGAGAGAAGCACGCGGTCCCATTGAGCGTCAACTGCAGAGACAATCAGTGAACATCAGTGCATTGTTTCAACCATTTCAACGATGCTCCGTAGCACATTTGAGTCTCAAGGCACCGTTCGATCGTTCAATTCGTTTATTTAGATACACCTCCGCTATCAAGGACGAACACAGTAACTGCCTCTCAACGGATCAAAGGCGTCTAATGTAATCAGTGGCGTAACCAGAGTCAAAATGTAACCCGGGCAACTGACCACGGGCTGTCCATAAATTACGCAAGCAATTTTTGGGCGAATTTTAACCCCTCCCCCTTATCAACAGTTGTCACACTTTTCAAACTCCTTCCTCTTTTGTTTACGTAATTTGTGAACAGTCAATCAAAAAAAATATTTAAAAAAAATTAACATGAGGATTTTAAACTGATCTCATTCCACGAGGCAACGCAAGTGCTCAACAGATGAATTTCAAAGAGTGAACCCGTAGGCCTTCCTTTGATCCGTTGCGTGCTGCCAACCAGGTACACCAAATGGTGCGCTTTTCTTGCTCTGGTAACGACAACAGAAGCAATACGCAGCATCCTGCTGGACAGCAGTAACTAACCATGAAGATTCTGCAATATAGTAACTTTGGAAACGACGTTTGACCAATTTCTTTGCTCCAAAATATTTCCATGTGTATGTGTGCAATTTAGGCTACACTGGGCTATCTAGTTCTCTGGAAATGTCCTCTGGGATCTTATTCAGAGGCTGAGACTGTTTATTCTGGTCATTTCTAGAGTAGCCTACGCAACGACACCGATATTTTAAACTGTCTGGCAAATTACGACTAGCTGCAATCGACGAAGAAATAGTTTGGCATACTTCATCTGATGTTACTAAGCATGAGTCAGTTATGTTCAGGTCTTTAGAATTCTTGAGAAATCCAAACGCAGACAACTTTTACAATCCAGACGCTGTATCCGTGAAAATATGCCTTTCAAGAATCTGACTATACGCGAAATTGTGAGTAAAACAATACATTTACTCTTGGCGCGAACTTCGGAACTTGTAATAAGAGTCAACTCTTAAAGCAAACCCACCTGCTCTGATATTATACAGTACAAAGGAATTTTAGGAATGCTCTCTTAATGTCAATGTACCTTGTTGCCCGGTGCTGACCTTACCGTTTCCGACCAAATACATGGAAATCGGAGTACCCTCTCGGTCAAAAAGGTCAAATCTCAAAGCAGATGCGATTTGCTTCTATAAGGCGGGTCGACCCGACCCGACGAGGGTCTTTGGAGCGCAGAGGTCAAAGCCACTTTATCTGCCTGCTATCCCTGGTATCAGTCAGCCACGGCCAGAGCAACAATTATCACCTTACACTGTACCTAGCGTCCACTTCGGTAGAGGAAGATGCAGAGGGATTGAACATAGACTACTAGTTGTCCATGGATTGAATGGTCCATAGGGACAGGCGATTACCGCCATAACTGAAATTCGATATATCGCGTAGATACATATACATGCCAAACAATGACTGTAGTAATTACTGCACTTCTAGCTGATACTTGTCACCTGTGAAACACGTTTTCCAGACATTAGTTTTAGACTATTAGAATAGTATTGCAATATCTATCTATATATATATCTATGCAAGACGATTTATATAGCGCCGTAAACATGACGATGGTCAAAAACAAAAGCGCTTTACAGTCAACTGGATAAATTGTACGAGATCTTAAATAAGTACGTCTTAAGCATGCGAGCAAAGGTTCCAGCCGAGGTGGCCTTGGTCACGTCGTCCGGAAGCGCATTCCACAGGAGGGGGTTCCCGTGCGACACGGATCTCTTTCCGAGCTTCACTGTTTTCAACGGAGGAGGAACGTGCAGTAGGGACCGACTGCTGGACCGAAGCTGCAGGAGTCAGTCTGTCTGATCGCGTCTTCGGACCAGAGTCGACAAGTACTCCGGACAGGAGGTGTCGTGCAGAGCTCGGAATGTCAGCCAGCAGCGTTTGTATATAATTCGCTCGGGCACCTTGAGCCAGTGTAGTTTATCCCTTAATAATGGCATGACGTGTTTATGCCACCTGGCGCCAAAGATCAGACGAGCCGATGCATTCAGAACTGATTGCAACCGGTTCAGCTGGTACGCAGGAAGACCTAAGGATACTGTTTGAGTAATCCAGTCGCGATAGGATGAACGAGCGAACCAGATGGACAGTGGCCGGCGTCGAAATGTAACGGCGGATCTCACGGATGTGCCTCAGTTGGAGATAACACACCCGGATGATGTTGTTGAGGTGCCCAGCGAAGGAAAAGCGAAGAGTCCAGCAGGACCCCAAGGAGGCGTGCTTCTGTCACCGGAACCACGGCCGCGTCACCGATCAGGAACGGAGTGCGACTGATCAAGTGACTCCTCCTCGGGGTGCTGAACCAGAGTAGCTCCGTCTTGCCCGGATTGAGAGCAAGGCGGTTAGTCGCATCCAGTTCATGATCGCCAGAATGCAGTCTTGTGCGCGCAGCCGCAGGTCGTCCGACTCTCCAGGTTTGCAGGAGGAGAAGACCTGGACGTCATCCGCAAGGCGTGTGAGGCCAGGCCGAAGGAATCGACAATTATTCCAACGTCCCCTACATAGAGGACGAACAGGAGCGGGCCAATGACTGAACCTTGGGGCACCCCGCATCGAACGGGACGCGGACTGGATCTGGAGCCTTTCCAGTTGACGACCTGTGATCTCCTGCGAGGTAGTCGAAGATCCAGGACAGCGCTCGCCCATCGATCCCGTAGGATAATTCGAGCCGACGCACAAGGATGGCGTGATCGACGGTGTCGAAGGCTGCGGAAAGATCCAGGAGACCGAGCAGTGCCAAGTCCCCGTCGGCAATCGCTTCAACGATGTAGTCGAAAATCCTCAGAAGGGCCGTTTCGGTAGAGTGACCCGCCCGGTAGGCTGACTGATGTTTGGGCATAAGGCCATTACGTACCAGGTACGAGACCAGCTGCCCATTGACTCATCGCTCAAGCAGCTTGGATAGGAAAGCGAGGTTGGCGACAGGTCGGTAGCTGGCGACGTCGGACGGATCAAGGCCAGGCCGCTTGAGGTGCGGCCGGGTGACGGCGCATTTCCATATCTGTGGGAACTCACAGTTCTCAAAAAGAGGTCGTCAGTAGGGTCGTCAGAAATGGGGCAAGTGTGTCGATGGCTTCTTAAGAAGCCACATTGGCAACGGATCCGACAAACACTGCTTATCGGGCGACGATTTCACCCACGCCGTGACGTCTAATCGTTGGTAGGAGAACGTCGAGAAGGAGGAGCCGGTGTGGAGATGGTAATCAGGGGTCCCGCGTCGGCCGTTCTGTTCCGAATGTTCGTGGCCCTATCTGTGTAGGAGTAAAATCCTCGGCGGTGAATGAGGAAAGTTCTCGAAGGACCTGTCGACCACTCCTAGCAGGTACCCGAGATGTCTCCATGTTTCTTTGATGTCAGAGCTGGAGTCGATTGTGTTCCGCCAATATCGGCGACCCTTGGTTCGCACCAGACATCTGCTCTCCTTGAGCGCCGCTCGCCAGGAAGACTGCGCTCCGAGTTCGGCCTCTGTCCCAATAGACTTCCGGTATGCTCGCTCCAGCCGTCGAGCCCGCCTCCGAGCCTGCCTGCACTCTCCATCATAAAAAGGTCGGTGCGGCCGGAATCGAACTGATAACTCGACAACCGGAGCGAGCTCGTCCAGTATATTGGTTATAACGGTCTGGTAGCAGGAAGCCAGGCTCGAGGCAGACTTTATGGTCGACCGACATGCAGAGAAGTGACGCCTTGAGCCGCTCGATAAATAGGTCTAGGCTGAAATACTTCCAAGTTCTACGGCGTGTCTTAGTGTACACGGGGCTGCGAGTGGTGACTGGTTCCAGTGAACGAGTTTGTGGTCGGACAGCCCAACGTCGGCCACGGCAACATCGCCCAGGGCGCTGTCTTCAGACGCGATCACAACGTCTAACAGGCCGCCGAGGTCGTGGGTCGGCTCTCTGACATACTGTTCCAGATTGAAGGCGCGAATCAACTGTTCGAGCCTCGTGCTCTCTGTATCTGTAGGGCGCTCCAGATGGATGTTCAAATCGCCGACTATCACTATTTCACAGTTAAATGTGGCCAGTGACTCCAGTAAGGCCGAGAAGTCGGTGAAAAACTGTTCCCGGACGCCAAGTGAACCAGGGCGATAAATAGCGACGAGGATCAGCGGCGGCGCAGGGCCGCTCGCAACACGACAGCAGAGGAACTCGAAAGACGTCAGCTTCAGCTTCGTATCGACTTTGGCAATGATCGTACCGGGTTTCGAGATGACGGCGAGACCGCCATGATTGATAAAATGTACATTATCCCGGTTGGCGCGCGGCGGCAGAGGTGACATGCGGGGCGCGAGTTGGCGAAGAGATGGCCAAGTCTCCGCCGAGCGGCAGCCGGAAGGCGTACGCCCGTCGAGAATCGAAGGTGAAGCAGCTCCGCGGCTGTGTATGAAGTGTCAGCGCACTCCGTCGGCGACGCAATGGCAGCATCGAAGACGCGTGTCCCTCTGTCGAATGCGACGCCCAGCGATGGCGGCCGGGAACCGCCCACTGCAGGTAAGTTGACAGTCGGAGGCCGAGATGGAGTGACGATCCAGAACGCAGTTAGGTCCCGCAGATGCACGACGCAACTGAGAAGAGAACCGCTTCCAAAAACTTCCGCAAAGAATGCAAAAGACGCACAAAGTCGCTTAACAGGCAGGTCGCAAAACACCTGCAGGCCGCTGATACAGCGCCTCCTAGCGAACCTCCTCCTAGCAATAACATTAACGTACATGGCAGTGCAAAATAAGTTTATCCAAATACTAAAAGCATAATTTTAAAAAAATTCAACCCGGTGTAGCATATTATAATGACTCCCATATAATAATAACTCCCCCCTCATTATTATATATATAATAAAGACTCCCCCCTCATTATTATATATATAATAATAACTCTCTGTATATTATAATAACTCCCAGAAGAAGTAGGCCTAAAAATTGAAAAATAACCCTAATTTATAAAAATGTCTCTAAAATGGTTATAAAATTATAACCCCATTTCCAATCTCCCAGTTTTCCTAAAATTCCTGAAAGGGCAATGCTTACCTGAATGTTAAATTACTTAGATGCATTTAATATGTATCCACTGATCAATATGGTTTCAGCCCTATTTCTCCACTTAAATGCCAATAATGAATTTAATTGATACCAAAACAACAAATTTTTAATCCCACAAACACACTATTGGAACAATCCTCGATATAAAAAAAGCTTTTGGTGTTCTAGACCATGGTATCTTAGCTGGTTTCTGAAAAACTAAGGGAGTTATTATAATATAGAGAGAGTTATTATTATATATATAATAATGAAGGGGGAGTCATTATTATATATATAATAATGAGGGGGGAGTTATTATTATATGGGAGTCATTATAATATACTATACCGGGCAGAAATGTTTCAACCCGGGCAGAAAGCAAAGTAACCCGGGCATTGCCCGTAATTGCCCGGGCGTGGTTACGCCACTGAATGTAATGCAAACAGCATTGAAGGAAAGCACGTACTCAATGCAGCTAAATGAAACCATCCGGTGATGACATGATGGCGTGATCAGACCACTAGCGTACGACGGTACGATGTCCTTAAGCAGGGCAACTACATAGGCGGTTAGCGCATTAGCTGTTTCATAGGCGAATTCATGAATAAACATAAGACAAAACAACAGTGATTGGTTTCCGGCCGCGTCTTTTTTTTCTGCAAAAAAGCAGAAGGCTATGCATAGGGTTTAGGGTTATTATTATTATTATTTTTTTTTATTATTATTATTATCTACGACAATTTATATAGCGCAGTAGCATAACTGGAGCTAAAGTCAAGAGCGCTTTACAAAGGAGTCACTTATAAGAGATGTTAAATAAGTGTGTCTTTAGGAGCTTCTCAAAACAACCGATGGACTTCGCATTAATAACATCGCTCGGCAACGAGTCCCACAGGGCTGGATTTCCCCGCGTGACTGATCTGTCACCGAACACGGCAGTCTTTGAAGGCGGAGGGACGATCAACAATGTCCGACTACTGGATCTAGGGTTAGGGTTATGGTTAACTAACCCTAACCTTAACCCTAACTCTAACCCTAACCCATAAAGTTGTCTTTGCTTTAGAAATATTTACATTAACAGCGCCACGCGGTTCATAAATATTCATATAACCTTCTGCTTGTTTGCAAAAAAAAGACGCCGGCCCAAATTGTGATTCGCAGGCTCGCATGTATTGTTGACTAGAGATGGAAAATATCGTTAGAAATGAATATTCGTTAATCTGAATATATTCATTTCAAATATTCGTTAGAAAATATTCATTAGCCGGTTCCAGGATTTCTTAGTGGGGGTGGGGATGAAATGAATCTATAGGAAGTTGGTGGGGATGAGAAAAAGAAAGAAAAATCAATAAACGTTGCCGAAAAGGCTGACAAGAAGGCAATTTTTCTCCCTAATTTTACCATTTTCTCTCTAATTTTACTAGACTTTCGCGAAAAAGATAGGCCAACAAGCAAAAAAAGGTCATCCGCAGTTTTCCCCGTAATTTTACTTGACTTTTTGTCAAAAAATCGGTTTCACAAGCAAAAAAGTCCGGTGGGGGATGCATCCCCACTCATCTCCCACGTCACGTGGAACCACGACGGACGCTAACTATATAACCTTGACGAATCTAGTATACACTATTAACACGCAAAATAGTACAGTTTCAGTACGTAATCTATATGCTTTAATATTAATTATTAAAACATACAATTTGGAGTGGACTATTGAGGTGGCAATCGAGGAGGCAGTTTTAGTATCTAGGCAAGGGCGTAGGCGGGGAAGGTCACGAATATGAACATAGCAGGCTTTTGATAGTTGGGAGATTTGTGATTTGAAGTTTAGAAAAGAATCAAATTTGAATCCTAGATTTCTAGCAGTTGGAACAGGGATTATTGTGATGTCAGAAGCCAAAACTAGTTTAGGATTGTCAATTTTTTTGAGTTGTTGGGGTAGTCCAATTAAAAGAAACTCTGTCTTAGATGGGTTAAGAGCAAAGAGATTAGATGACATCCAAGCAGAGATTGATGAGAATGCAGATTCAAGCTCAATAATAGAAGCATTGAATGAAAGAAGTGAGAAGGAAAGGAATAGCTGAGTGTCATATCGGCATAGAGTTGGTGATTTAAATTAAGAAGCCTAAGAACCTAGATTCTAACCCGCTACTCTTCGATTGCCTGGCAAGAATTGGATAGAAACCTACCCAGCGTGTTTTATCCAGGCCTGTTAAGGCCCCTCCCAAAAATTCAAAATCTCCACCCCAAAAATTTCATTTGCATTAAACTGCATCTCTCAATTTGCCCCAAAGGCCTGGGGTCAGGATAAAACACTGCCTACTACTGTAGGCAGTGTTTTATCCTCCACTGCACCCTTAATTATAGGCTTATAAATACTAATACTATTGCTAATAGCCATTTGTTATCAGATACTGCTGCAGCCGCGTGTCAGTGAGACATGTCACAGCACTCTGTTAATGCACGAAGAATGAATCATAATACGAGCCTTTGAAAAACTACCAATTAAAACATCGGTGCCAGGGCCTGATTGAGCGTTAGTCGGCCCGTTTCACAAATACATGTAAATTAATACTGTAGGCCCCGATGGTAATGCTTTACACAAAAATGTCTTCTACATATGAAAGAATAATATAGATATGTTTTCAATTGTTGAAATAGCATTCGTAGCAAAGAGACAAACGTTCAGATAAAATTGATGATATAATACTATTTATATACACTGGCTTTGCAGTATGACAGCATTGACATACTAAAACAATATCATAGCCAATTTACAGCTCTTGTATTAGTCTAGTATATGGTTAAAGACATTTAATATTGATTTGCCCTGTATAACAGTATAATATGTAATGTAATGTAATCTAACAAAATATTTGTATAGCGCCTCTTCTGAAGAATCACTCAGAAGCGCTCCCACAGCAAATTACTGTATATTGACAAAGAGATAAGTGTTAATTCGTTTCAAAAAAAGGGCCATAGAATTAGAAGTTGCTAAGCCACGCATACTGGCGTCAAGAACATTCCATTGGATAGGGCCAACTGAAGCACCACACACACACACACACACACACACACACACACACACACACACACACACACACACACACACACACACACACACACACACACACACACACACATTCAGTTTTGTCTCTGAACATTTTTTCTTTATGACAACTTTGGGAATTAAGTAAAGAGAGCATTATATATAAATTATTTTTTATTATAATATATATGTATATATATATATATATATATATATATATATATATATATATATATATATATATATATATATATATTCTTCTTAGACAAGACAGACTTTTATTGCAATTTATAAAATGATCTACTTTAAATACATGAAATTGTTCCTAAACATATATAATTAATTGATGTCCAAAAATTGTCACCAGACAGACTTTCAATGCTGATATATATATATATATATATATATATATATATATATATATATATATATATATATATCATCATCATCATCATCATCATCATAGTTGCTTTCTGCCAGCTCATTAGCGGCAATAGCTAGACACAAAACTTTTCCATTTATCTTTTTCCGTTGTTAATCTCATTCCATCTATTATTGTCATTTGATATCTTTCAAAGTCTTCTTTGATGTTATCCATCCACTTTTTCCTGGGTCTTCCTCTTCCTCTTTTTCCTTCTTTGTATGTGTAGAGTGCTTTATATGGGAGTCTGTTACTGTTCATTCTATTTACATGTCCAAACCATCTAAGTCTTCTTCTTCTGATTTTATCTATTATTGTCTCTTTCATTCCCAGTCTTTTCCTGACGTCTTCATTTCTTATTCTTTGTAATTTACTTACTCCCAATATCTTTCTCAAACAACTCATTTCTGCCACCAATGGTCTGTTTTCATCTGCTCTTTTTAATATCCACGTTTTTGATCCATAAAGCATTTGTGGAACAATGATAGTGTTGTATATTTGAATTTTTGTGTTGATCTTTATTTCTTTAGCATTCCAAATATGTCTAAGTCTTCCCATTGTCTGTAATCCTTTTGCTGCTCTCTTTTTAATATCTTGTTCGTGTCTTCCATCGCTTGATATTTCTCCTCCCACATATGTGAAATTCTTTACTTGTTCGATGTTATTTCCTTCTACTGATATGTGTATCATTTTCTCTCTTTTTTTGTTGACTGCCATGACTTTAGTTTTTGCTGGATTAATACGGAGTCCAAATCTTCTGCTTGTTTGATTTACTTGGTCTGTAAGCCTTTCTAAACCTCTAGCACTCTCCGCTAGTAAGCTTACATCGTCTGCAAATTTAAGGTTTGATATATTTTCTCCACTACAATTCACTCCAATGTTTATATATATATATATATATATATATATATATATATATATTTATATTTACTCAAACATTAAACATAATTAAGATATCTTTTTCTAAACAAAAAACTGAATGATTTAATCACCGGTTGTTCAATAATAATCCAGCAGCATCATTTCACATTGGGGGGTGGGGAGGGGGTAAGATGATAAAAAACTTTAATAGATGTAAATTTTTTGCAATTTTTTTACACATTTCACATTAATTTATTTAACACATTATTTCTTCATTTCCTTAGCGGGCCACGACTCCCCTGACCCCCCCCCCCAATGACGCCACTGTAATAATTAATCAGAACACAACATCATGTTTACTAATAAGCGCTTGCATTTCAATTAAGCCAAGATAAATGAAAACTCAGCGAATGATCATACATTTAAGAACTTTTGAAGAACGATCTGATTGAAACCGATCGAAAAAGTCCCAAAAGAATGAGAAAGACAAAGTAGAGAACCAGAACAAGAGCAAACTTGTACTTCTGAATCCATTGGATTGCTCTCCTAAGACGAAAACAGACAACAGTCAAAGCTCACACAGAACACAACTGTAGATGTCAGTATGTTATGTTACTAAGGCTGAAACATCTCTTTACAAGGCACGAAATGATTGTAAGATGCCATTTATAGATAGATGAGAACCAACTGAAAATGAGTCCTTTTGCAAACAACTGGCCCTTCAGTGCGTTCAACATCTGTACCATCACTTATCAAATACACATCTTTTCCAATTAGCTTTTCCTCCATATTCGGTCTTACTCTTTCCCTCTGACTGATCTCTGCAATGACCTGGCTCTTTTGCGGATGGCTTTGAGGTACCATCGATTGATACCTTTGGGTATTAGAACTGGTGCTATAGAAGTGTGAATCTAGGACTTTTCATATCAGGGCTATTCTTATCAGGGCAGTTCAACAGGGATTATTCATATCAAGGACTATTCATCTCAGGACCTTTCATCAGGAGGACTAGGAGGACTATTCATCTCAGGACTATTCAGAGAGAAGAGGGTCACCCCAGTAAAAGCATGAACACACTGGGCTAACTGCCTCATGGCCCTCTCTGTCTCTGTCTGTCTGTCTCTCTTTCTTGTGCTTCCCAGATTCCCACAAGTTTGTCTGGCTCAGGATGACTCACTGACTCCAAAATCCGAAATTCTGTACATCACAATGAAATTGTTTCTTTAGCGCGTGACGTAATAATAGTTTTCTTCCAAATCAGTTGATTTTTAATCAGTTTAATCGGCTGAGATCATAATCAATTCATTCTCGATTTTAAAATATTTTGCTGAAATAAATAAATAACGCTTTTAAAGGTGCTAAACCTTTGGATCTAGTGTTAGATGGCGCTATTCTGCACTCTTTCTTTTTCTTCATATGTTGATTTTTTTCTCTCTTTCACATTGCTCTCCTTTGGCGTCTATTATTTTCCTAATTAAGTTCTCTTACTTACTTACACAATTTCATAGTACTAACAACCTTTGGGCCGGTTTTGGGCTACTTTCTCAACCAATGGTTGCCGGTTTTGAAAAAAATATCTGGCAACACCGCAAAACACTGGTAAAATGCTAGCAATAAAGTAAAATAAACTTGTTCTTTTGCCTCTATTTCTAATTTAAATTATTTTGACAAGCCTCATGATGAGCTAATTTAGCAGTTAGGGCATTGCTGGATTTATAATTACCGTTAGAATTATTTTATCTTAGAGGGCCTCCTGCTATTTGTTAAAATGTTTTTGTATAAGCCGCTTACTATTATAGGCCACATCAAAGGGCCTCTTCTTTTAAATTCACCCATAAGCCCCGGAGATTTGGTGTGAAAATATGGCAATTGAAACTCAACAATCAAAGTAAGTGCCAGATGAAGAAGGAAAAAGTAGGGAAGCTCTTTGACGACACGTACTATCTGCCAATGTTATCTCTGCCCATCACCTGAGCTGCAGATAAATGCTCGGGAAATATCACCGAAAGCTTTCTGCAGAAGCAGGACAAGAGCACCTTTACGCTACCTGTTCAGGTTGTTCCTTTGAGCGTAGACCAACAGATACTTGACTCTGATGATGTCGTTGTTGCGGACGACGTAGTACTTCTCCGGTACATCGCCTCCGATGCTGCCCGCTATCCTGGCCCGTGAGTTCGACGACTCTTGGCTGCCTCTTCTGTTCTGCTGCTGTCTCTCTGAATAAATCGAGATTCAAAAGACACAAGAACTATGAGTCATCTCTCGTTTGCTCACATTGCAAATGGAACACGGCAACATTCTCCACAGATTACGTCTGATTCTAAATGCTGACAACCTGTCGGGTTTTTACTGTCCATCAGAAAACGGATCTTTTGGAATTTGGCCCAAGAACCTCCAACAAAACAATCCTCAAAAATTTGCATTTAAAAAAGGAACTGAATTGTATAAAAGTGTAAATGATTCCCTGGCTGTTTTCTTCTATAAATAGCACATACTTCCATGCTGAGCCTTATTCTTTCATTATGCTACAGTAGCAAATAAATGTACAACTTTAGTACACTATTTAGTTCATAATAAAAGGTAAAGAATAACAGGAAACGCTCAACAGTGGCATCACAGTGTCATCAAACCACCTGTTTCGGTTTATGGCGCTTGTTTCATCCCAAAAGAAGCCCAATGAAAGTAACTGCATTGTTGAATTCTACTGGATTTTACTGAATTTTAAATCAAAGATAAAATTCATGAATTCAATTGAATTTTAAAACTGGATTCACTGAATTCTCAAACATTGCACGATTCTTGCCAACAATTTCAACTTCAGGTGACCATCGGATGATCATGCCCAATGCATTATTATACTGTGGTGCTATAGAAGCTGCTCTCGTATGACCCGAGTCAGTAATCCGCATAATCTAACACAGAAGTTCAACTGACACTTCTGATCAAGAACAAAGCTTTTCTAACATAAATAACCAAAAGCATATGTAAGAACTAGCAATATTGTTTAATTCTAAGGCACCAACACAAATGCTACCACCCCACATGCAGTATTTATGAAAAAAAATGTTAAGAATCTGCAAACACTGATTGGCCATTATGGAGCCCCTACAAAATGTCTTCAATTCAGCAGTAATTTTATCTACAAATGCTACTTGGCAGTTATCTTGTTAAATACATTGACCAGTAAATCTTTGCACATATTAACAGCAAACAGCCACCGCTCCTATCCAAACACTCAACCAACATACAATAACATCAAGAATCCGTCACATGAAACTCTTCAGAGACAGAAAATCATTCGAAATATTTGAAAAGCAAACAACACCTGATAATACTGAAACATTAATCTGGTCACTCATATAAGAACCCTTCTAAAGCAACCTTCTTCGGAGAGCAAGGAAAGAGTCGTACCGTGCATCTTACACTTTACGGAAGGATCGTCGATTATTTCGCAGACGGCAATGCATCCCAACTGATGGCCAAGAAGACTTCTATCCCAAGCACAGCCCATCGGAGAATAGTGAATACTAATTGACAGCTCACTCGACAAATACGTTCCTTCGCCAAAAACAGAATTCTAAAATACGAGACAACTCAACTGTTTGTCATCTCACATATTCAGTAAAAGTAGGGAAACCTCCCTTTTCATGCACACAGACCAGAATTCAATATAAATTCTTCCTCATATAAAAAGACAAATTAAAAACTGAAGCAAAAGTTCACATTAAAAAATTTAATTTTTTAAATTTTAATTTAAATTTAAATTTTTTTAAATTTAATTTTTTAATGGAAAGCAGCAAAATGATGAATAACAGCAAAACTTATTAAAGCTGCTAAGCAGATGAAATATCGGGACATGTTTGACAGTTTGACTGACCTTATTCAAATGACCTTGAAGACCAAAATGAAGAATTGAGTGGAAATTCTCTAAGCGACTGCCGTGATATGCAAAGATGATGGACCGGTCGTTCCTGAGGACGCTGAATTTCTCCTCCGCTGTCTGACAGTACTCCACTTCAAATATGTAATCTGGAGCGGCAACATCGATCGTGTGACCCGTCAGCAAACATATATCATTGAACTTGAAAAACATAAGTAAAGAATCCAAAGTACTTCAAAATGGCACAACAGTGAAACTGGAATGGCACAGACATGAGAGAGCGCTTATGCAATTTCTATATCTATTCATAAATTACAACACCATACAGATTACAGATATCTTAGAGAATTGTGCCACTTTTCTTGGTCCATACAGATGGCCAGCACTAAAGCAATCATTTCAACAGAAGCAGTCGACTGTAAGATGCCGATCGTATCAACAGTGATCAAAAATACGAAAGCAGGGAGGAGAATTTTCAGAGGTGATGTTTCCAGTTTCCATTAACAGCAGCTAAGAGCATTTAATCAGCTGTTCTTCATCAAATTTCACTTTTATTCTTCCTATCTGCATAGATGTTCTTTAATCTTTTTATACCAATTTAATGCAATAGGAATCATCAACTGAAACATCCACGTTACGCTTAGACCTAATGCCATATTAGTAAAGTACTGTAAATAGTAAAGCAGTAATCCAATAACAATTATTCACCCTTTGTGTATTAGTATCACTACAAGCTGGTAAATAAATCTCTCGTTATATCATTTATGTAAAAGATAAAAGAAAATAGATTCTCAAATTCTCTTCAATTTGTTTTAAGCGTTTTCACCAAAATGCTTTATTTTGTTTTCTATCAACACAAACCAAACATTAAAACATCTGATTCTCTATATTACTTAGTGTGCAGAGGACTGGGCAGTCTAAAAGGTAAAGGTAGGTCCCGTACTCGAGTCCAAGCATTGGGTTCCGGCGCTTACCTCTGGCCTGTGCAATCAGTGACGTAGGCGGCATAAGCCATTAGTATGAGGTAGGTTGCCATTACTTTCCCCAGACCCACGATTTACCTTGCAGCTTAACACTACTCATCAGTTTACCACCGCCCTCTGGTGAGTAAGGCTGAGTAGACCTTAGAACTCCTGCGGGAATTGAACTCATGACCATCTGCTCCATCGTCCAGTGTTGCTACCACTCTGCTAACTTCCCGCCCTCCTGGGCAGTCTATCAGTCAGCTAATGAACACTGCAACTAATCTGAATCCAAGACAATGATTTTCAACTCCTACCATTAATTGAACCTTCATCACAATTATGTCTATAATTCTACAATCAATGTCAAAACTTCTAAGTCATTATTGAGCATTATTCCTACTTTTAAAATTACTAAAGATGCTTTGAAAATGTTTTAATTTACATCAATGAATACTGAAATTTCAGACGCATAAATACAGAAAGACAGAAGGAATTGCACCAATTGATCAACAGTGAGTGAACTGACCTATTTATTTAAAGGACTGACCTTATTTCGAGAACAGGTTTTCAGAGAGAACTGCTTTGGATCTGTTGTCCATAACAGCAGTTCCAAAAGTCGTGTATTTGTGGCAACGCTCTCATCAAGTGCTCGGAAATTAGGACATGAAGCGACATCAGATCTCTGAGATACCAACAGCGGCTCAATGCCATTCATTCCAAATCATCATTAAAAGCATCAAAAGCAAATGACAAAGAGCACTTCTAATTCAGTTTTAAAATTACAATTAACGTATACTTTACTTGGACTTGGACAAGAAGAAAATTAACAATTATATTCATCCTTTAGTCAATGGCATTGCTAGGGGGATGCGGACTGCACCGGGTGACACCACCCAGAAGGGTGACATGAAACTGAGAAATTGGAAATGTTCAAATTGTATAAAACAGAGTCAACAAATGGAGCTCATTCTCCTTGGGTTTCATATTCATAGCCAGTGGCATAGCTACATTTGAGCAAAGTGGAGCAATTGCTCCAGTCGGACCGCCCAGGGTCACTTGTACAAATCGTGCAAAACCGATGAGAAAATTTTTGGAGTGGTGGTGGGAAGTAGGCCAGGTATAATAGTTGGTTCTGCAAGACTGCAACTGGTTGGTTATAACTTTACACAGTTTTTGTGTCTAAAAAGCTCTAAAATTCACCCACGGGCATTTGTAATTTAAAATTTTTTCCCAAGATTAGTAACGTAGCATGACTCAGGAAACTGCGCTGATATAGGCTGGCAGTCGCTATCTCAGGGTCTGAGCAGAAGATCCCCACCGTATCTGTTGCGATGACACGCAGAATAGCTACATTGCCCTAGTTTGTGTAGGCTTCAGTGTATCAGCAACAGATGCAATGGGTGAGGGTGAGTGGCGAGGTGAGAAGGGATGGTTTTCGCTGTGTGACTGCTGCACGCTCAAATTGAAGGATGATCCTGTCTTTCTGTGTGTCTAAAATGTGCTAAAATTCACCTTTGGGCATTTGTAATTTTAAAAAACCTGGGGTGACACCCGAGACTCCTATTAAAAGGAAAAGGGAGGGAGAGGAGGGAGGGAAGGGGAGGAAGAGGTTAGGAAGGGAAGGGAGGAGAAGGCGGGGATTTTGCTCCGGTCGCCATTTTCCCTAGCTATGCCAAACTTCCGTGCCAATTATGCAGGCCTAGTAAAGGAAGATTTAGAAGAGGTTCCTGGTGGAAAGTCTGGAGGGGTCAGTGGCGGCTCCAGGATTTGGCAAGTGGGGGGGGGCGTTGGGTGGCAACTTCTAATCATGGGGGGGGGCAACCATTTGTTGTTTAATGTATGTAGCATTAAGTATAGGGTCCCAACGGGGGGTACTGGGGGAACCAGGCACTCAATAGGAGGCACGGGCCCCACTGGCCCTCTCGGTGGAGCCGCCACTGGGAGGGGTGACACCACGATTTTACCGCACTGGGTGACACCAACCCGAGCGACGCCACTGCCTTTAGTTCTGATGCTCAGCACAACTGACGAATCGGGGACGCTACTGATAAAGATTACCGAACGATTAAATCCATCGGGTGTGTATGACAGAACCCAGTATCTCAATTATTTCTAAATTCTCGTAAAATCTAAACTTTGTCGACTATGACAGAAAGCCCCGATCGACGGCGGTGGCGGAGGCCGGGCTCGTACCAGGGCGGCGTAGTCCCTGCGTCGGTCGTCGTCGTTGTTGGTGGCAGCGGAGGAGGCGGAGTACATGGGGGGAAAGGGTCTGAGGACGGTGTCGTGACGATAGCTGGACAGAGCAGCGACCAAGAGGCTGAAGACCAGATCACAGGACGAAGGGTCGCACTCCAGTCGACGCTTCAACTGATTATAACGACCAACAACGACGTCAGTCATCATCACCACAACGACGACAACGATTACAACAGCACAATAATAACTAACCCTAACCCTACATCACACGACTACAACGCCGGTTCCATCGCATACCCACAACAATAGAATAGCGTACTTTTATAGCGCCATTATTTTTAAAGGTGTCGATGGATCTGTTCTTAAGGAAGTACGTTGTTGTTGTTGTTGACCCGGTGAGTTACAAAGATCAGTCAGTTAGAAACAACGAAACAGGCTATTGAGGAAATCCCATGGGAAAGAGATGTGCTTTAAGCCTAGTTTCGACAGACAGAAGAAGTGAATCTGGGGTTGTCCATCAATTAATTACGCCAACAATCAGGCCCGTAGGAAGTGGGGGTGCAGAGGTGCAGTGCACCCCCTAAAAAAATTTGGGGTGCACTGCACCGCTGAAAGATGAGGCTGTTTTTTTGCTTGGGGGCTGTTCATTAATTATGTCAACAATTTTGGGGCAATTTTGGGGGCTGTTCATTAATTATGTCAACAATTTTGGAACAATTTTTGACCCCTCCCCTTGTCAACAACTTCAACTTTCACTTACCCCCCATAATTACGTCAAAAACTTTTGACCCCCAGATCAATGACAGGTCCCAATAACAAGGTTATTAATTTTGTGGTGATGACCAATTTTAACCTTTTTTCTCACCGAGTGTCAAAATGTGGTGGTGATGACCTTTTTGCCATGATTTTTTTCCATTGTAATAAGTAGTATTCCATGAAATTTCCTATTTTTTGATTATTTGTGAAAGGTGAAATTGTTGACGTCAACTTCTCTTGATCCCCTCGTGAATTTCTATAGCGCTTATCGAGCTCAAAACATATGCTCAAAAATCGTGCCCTCGTTAATTGGTGCTTATTCCTAGGCGCTTTCTCTAAAGTTGAAATAGCTATAGGCCTCTAGGGGCCTAGCCGAAGTTTCGTGGTCAGCCGGGCAAGGTCAATTCCAGAGGTCAGTCAGAGTGGAGAAGCAGAAGCGTTTACTATGAAAGAGAAACGGAAAGAGATGCGATCCAACTGCATGGAGATTTAATTGTTAGTACTCACTGCTAAGGATTTATTTCTGGACAAAAATCGTTCTGAAAACCGTCTTAATTTCGTAATGTAGCCAAGATGCAGCATAGGCCTAGGCCTATATAAGTAGGCATAATAGGCCTATACGTGTTGAAATAGCCAAAAAAAGTTAAGATGGAGAAAGGGGCTGTCCATTAATTACGTCAACAATTTGGAGGGAGGGGTTTGAAAAACTTTGACAGTTGTTGACAGAGGGGGTCAAGAGAAGTTGACGTCAACAATTTCACTTTTACAAATAATCAAAAACTAGGAAATTTCATGGAATACTACTTATTATAGGCCTAATGGAAAAAAGCATGGCAAAAAAGGTCATAACCACCACATTTTGACACTCGACGAGCAAAAAAGGAACAAATGGTCATCACCTCAAAAAATAATAACCTTGTTATTGGGACCTGTCATTGATCTTGGGGGAGGGGGGTCAAAAGTTTTTGACGTAATTATGGGGGTAACTGAAAGTTGACAGTTGTTGACAGAGGGTAACTGAAAATTGTTGACATAATTAATGACAGGGGAAAACGTCAAAAGACTTAATTACTTGAATTTGCAAAGTGGCGTAGCGTGACTTTTGACATCTTTGTCATGGGGGCCCCAAAGTTTCAATGGAGCAAAAAAAAAAAAAAAAACCCAAAACTTCTATGGTTAGGGTTAACAGAAAGTTAACTTTAACTTGCAACAAAGTGCCCCCGCCCCACGTTACGCCACTGATTATTTGCATCACTGACATTAGTTTATTGCATTGTTTGTTCTTTTTATGATCTATCGTCGCAAGGCACAAACAGGGAATTTCGTCAATTTGCGGTTTCTTCTTCTTCAGTTTTGATGAGTTGGTCTTTGGTCGCTCTTACGACGAACTATTCGACCGCTCTTTATCACGTGACTTATAATGTGATTGAAGTTTCCAAATTGATAAATCAAGTGCTCCCATCTGCAAAAAAAAAAATAAGTTTAAATATAAAAACGTAAGCATGACGTCATGATTATCAATGCACATTTAACTGAATTCCGTCATCCAGGGAGACAGAGAGAGAGAGAGAGAGAGAGAGAGAGAGAGAGAGAGAGAGAGAGAGAGAGAGAGAGAGAGAGAGAGAGAGAGAGAGAGAGAGAGAGAGAGAGAGAGAGAGAGAGAGAGAGAGCGAGAGACTGTGTCTGGCTGTCAGATCTTCCAATTCATTGAGTATTTTCAGATCCTGGCTTAAAAGACATCTCTTTCAATTAGCTTTTCCTCCATAGTCGGTCTTGTTCTTTCCCTCTGATCTCTGGAATGACCTGGTCTTCTGCGGATAGATTCTGAAGTACCACCAGCGATTGATATCCTTGGGTATTAGAGCTGGCGCTATAGAAGTGCATAATAATAATAATAATAATAATAATAATAATATTATTATTATTTTCAGTTAACCTTGGAGCGTCGAGGATCACGAAATCGGCGAGTTTTCCCACTTCGATGGATCCGTGGCTGGAAGCCTTCCCAAGCGACGCAGCGGCGTTGATGGTCGCAGCGACCAGAGCCTCTGTCATGGTCATACGCAGCAGAACGCAAGCCAAGTGCATGACCATCGGCTGATAACACCCAACAATTACATTCAACAACCATTCGCTAATTCATTGTTAATATAGGTTACCTAGAATCAACACTGAAATTGGTAACAGAACTCAGAGCGTTCTCTATTTCTGGCCCAAAACATGGAACTCACTTCCCTCGGCTGTCAGGTCTTCCAAAGAATTGAGTATTTTCCGAACTAGCCTAAACCCTCATCTCTTTAAATTGGCATATCCTCCATAGCTCCGCCTCGCTTACAGTGCTTACTGCTTACTTACCGACTGATTCCTGGCATGACTCTGTCTTGCTGATGGATTTGAAGTACCATCGATTGAAAACTTTAGAGTATTATAAATGGTGCTATAAAATGCATAATAATAATAATAATAATAATAATAATAATAATAATAATAATAATAATAATAATAATAATAATATATAATGATTATTATTACAACAGGACTGATTTATTATACTGTACAATGCATGTCCCATGCACAGAAGCTCTGACTACGATGATTGTTGCGCAGTTAATAATTAAGCAGACGGAGACTCCGGCCGGCGCAATGACCATTATAAGAGCTAGGTCCTGACCATGGAGAAGCAGTGGGCGTTGGGGTTGAAGTCGCTTCCGAGCGCCAGGGCAACTCCTGCGTCGATCATTCGTCTGGCGGGGGGAGGCTGAAGACGCAGGATGAAAGCGGTCGTCGGCAGCATCACAGCCACGGCCCCTGAGGCTGACATCGCTTCGATTCCTGCGTCACTTATCTCCTCCAGATGACTCATCGCTCTCACTCCAAGCGCAGCTCCCATCTGCAATCAAAAGCCCTCGCCCACATCACCCTCTCCCTCCCCCAACTCCTCTCTCTCTCTGTCTCTGTCTGTCTCTGTCTGTCTCTGTCTGTCTCTCTGTCTCTCTGTCTGTCTGTCTCTCTCTGGCTGTCTGTCTCTGTCTGTCTGTCTCTCTCTATCTATCTATCTCTGTCTGTCTGCCTGTCTCTCTCTCTCTCTGTCTCTCTCTCTCTCTCTGTCTCTCTCTCTGTCTCTCTCTCTGTCTCTGTCTCTCTCTCGCTCTCTCTCTCTCTCTGAAGATTCACACAATTGAATCAATTGATCGCGTAGGCATTAATATTTTTATCAGCTTACTGTGAATAAATGTCTAATGAGACAGGAAGCCAGATGGAGATATAAAAACACTCGATTTGTCGATGAGATAATGAGATAAGCAGGGAGAATGGGAGACAGGTAAAAAAGGTACACTACATTGGCTGAGCGCCCGAACGGAGAACCGAAGGGGAGCAGGTTATTTCTAGGAGACTAGGACTGTGAATTTGGGGATGGTGTCGACTGTCGAATAAGTGTGAAAAAAGTCAGCCCACAAAAAGTCTGACAAGCAAAAAAGGTCATCAGAGAAATAACGAAATAAACGTATTATATTTTGTCATACGCGTATGTGTTTTGATTCTCGATGATTGCGAGGGGACAAGGTCGGGGGCTATTTAGGGTAGATAACATTGTTAGAATAGGAAATTTGGAGGGTGTTGACCTCAAATCGGGGGATGTGTTGGGAGTGTTAGGGGGTGTAAAATATCCCATGCCGATTAGGGTTAAATTGCGCCTTCAGTTATATGTAAAAATATCCCTGCAAAGGGTTACCGCAACGGCTGAGTGAGGAGGGCGGATTGCCAACCTTTCCCTCACTGCCTTTCCTTCCACCGAGTTAACACCCGATGTACTCATTCACAGCTGAGTCGACTGGGGCGCTTGGGACGGAAACAACCGAAAAGCTTCTGCTGCGGCTGGGAGTTGAACCACGGATTGGCAGACCAGTGCGCTAACCACTGCTCCACTGCGCACCCGTAATGGGAGTCGAGCAAACTGGAATTTACGTTTCTCGCATTAACACAGCATGAGGCAATGTTAGATTCGTCGAGAGACTGGGGTGCTCAAACCCCCTCCCCCACTGGTCACGGCTGAATGTTTCCGGTGGAGGTTGAATATTTTCCGTGTTTAGCCCCGCTCTGCCTCCCTCCCTCCCCCTCCACCCCATGCACTGGAGACTGTAAGGGCGGCAACGGTGCCTGGTGTTGTTTGTGCGTCATTTGACCTCGGCTGACCCGAGGCAGGTCAGTTCCTCTGCGTGGAAGTTTCCATGGAGACCGAGCGTCCTCATTCCAGCGTCGAGGATTCTCTTCGTCTGGAGAACGTCGAAAACTCCTCTTTCACAGAACACATCGATGCTGTCGACGTCCACCAATCCACCGGCCATCTGTCGACCGATTTCCTTCAGATGAACATCCACGATGACGTCAGTGGCAGCTGCAGCAGTCAACCCTCTACAACGACGACGACGACCACAACAACGACGACAACAACAGCAACAGCCCCCTCCATCTATACTGCATCCGATGCAACACCATTCCATCATGCAGATATCTTCTATAAACCGTTTACATATAATTCCTTTGACAATTGGCGGGATCTTCCTAAAAAATCCATCGCATTCCCCCCCCCCCAAAACCAAGAGTTCTTGGAACCGCCACTGGAGAGCAAGACAACGACAGACGAATGACAGATGACTGAAAAAACACGCTTTCAATCCATTTAAAATGACGACATCGGGAATCTTATCCTCTCAAAAGCACTAATCTATTGTCTATTGAATGCGTTATGTTAACTGGAGCGCGATTAATAGCAACAATAATAATAATAATAATAATAATAATAATAATAATAATAATAAGAAGAAGAAGAAGAAGAAGAACAACAACAACAAAAACAACAACAACAACAAGGTTTAGAGTGGTTCAGTAGGATCTGCCCTGTGTTAGAACCTCTGTTGAATTCCACGGAGTGGAATGACCTTTACTCATGTTAATTTTCAGTCATCTGTCGTTCGTCTGTCGCTGTCTTACTCTCCGGTCGGCGTTGATTACCGGTACTTACTCTGGTACTTACTCTGGTACTTACTCTGGTACTTACTCTGGCACTTACTCTGGTACTTATTCGGGTACTTACTCTGGCACTTACTCTGGTACTTATTCTGGTACTTACTCTGGTACTTACTCTGGTACTTACTCTGGTACTTATTCGGGTACTTACTCCTGGGTACACTCTGGCACTACTCTGGTACTTATTCGGGTGCCTCTGGCACTTACTCTGGTACTTATTCGGGTACTTACTCTGTCACTTACTCTGGTACTTATTCGGGTACTTACGCTGGTACTTACTCTGGTACTTACTCTGGTACTGCGTGTGCTCCGCAGTACGTAACGCTGACGTCGACCGGGAAGCGTTCGTCCCTCTTGGCGTTCGTCAGCGCCCTCAGCATCTTCAGCTCGGCGTCGACGCTCAGTCCGTAGCCCGACTTGCATTCGACGAGGGTCGTCCCTGCCTCCGACATGCGCTCGGCGTGACCGAGGAACGAGCGCAGGAGCTCAGCCTCGGTGGCCGCCTGGACATGACGCACCGTGAAGTGGATGCCCCCACCGGCCGCATGCACGTCCATGTACGAAGCACCGCTCAACTGCAATCCATAATTATGACAATTATTATTATTATCAAATCCAATATCAAGAAATCAATTCGATCGATCGTTCGATCTACAATCGATATTTTTGACAGATGATTCGATGAGAGTGAATCACTGAATCGTCTCCAAATGGACACGGATCAGTGGTTCTCGCACAGGACAGACCATGCTGAACAGCTGTAAACCTTTTATTGTTGTTATTATTATTATTATTATTATTATTATTATTATTATTATTATTATTATTATTATTATTATTATTATTATTATTATTATTATTATTATTATACGGAAACACTGGATCTACCACGCGAGTGGAAGAAGAAACCCCTCTGAATCACCCAGTTAGGCCTAACAGCCTATTTTCATAGCAACCAATGTAGACCTATACTCATTATTTTTCTATTTCGCTTGGAATCGATTTCCAAAATCCACAACAAAAACTTCGATCAAAATAAGAACAAACAACGAAATGCCTTCAACTGCGACAGAGAGACAGACAACAGCTGAATATGTCAGTAGCGGCGGCCATTGTAAATGCAAAGCAAAGAGCGCGTCAGTCGATGAGTGAGTGAAGTCTTTACCTTCATCGCGAACTCATGCACTCTGTCTCCCAACCACATTGCATGCGTATGAGCGTCCACGAGACCTACACTCAACGAACACAACACCCTCAGCAATCATCATAGATGTAGAAGCTATAGAAGCTACCCTACACCCAGAGAGAGAGAGAGAGAGAGAGAGAGAGAGAGAGAGAGAGAGAGAGAGAGAGAGAGAGAGAGAGAGAGAGAGAGAGAGAGAGAGAGAGAGAGAGAGAGAGAGAGCGGGAGAGAGAGAATTGGTTTCTGCAGGTCAGAAGTCCATCTAACCACCCTCTGGCGTCCAGTGCTGAATAGGCGTTTGTATGGTTTTCAGCAAACTGTTCTCTTCGCGACGTACATAGGTCTAAGCATAGAATGACTGAAAACGATTGCAAAGGATTTCAAAGTTATTTCAGATCGGACAATCATTGCAGATTATTTCTATTTGTGTTAAGCACTTATCATATCCTATTAATTTTAGTTAGAAGTATTCAGGTGAATCAGTTCACCTGGAATTACGCATTTTCCACAACAATCGACAACTGTTTCGAATTCACAATTTCCGAATTCCTTTTGAATTTCGTCGTCGAATCCGATCTTCTCGATTGTTCCATTCCTATTTTAGTCAACAATTAAGAGCGTCTTCAGTCGATTAAATTCTCGAATCTGAGCAGTGGTAGTGACACTTCGGCCTATAGGCCTACAGTTGACCGCAGGGCCGTATATTAAGGCATAGGTAGCCTATGGTTGGCACGTGCCTATAGAACCCGCCCCGCGATATATGAGGGACCGTGGGCAGTGAAAAATAATATGTTCGTTTATTTGTTTGGTGATTTTGCGATTTTCGCAAATAAAGGCCATCATCGCTTTATTTTGGTTGATTTTTTAAATTAATTTTCTCCTCCAAAAGTAGAATTAACAAAAAGGTCATCGCTACTTTTTAAAAAGACCCCCAAACTTCTTAAAACGGCGCTGATTGACCGAGTGCATCCAATCGATCTTAATAGACTCCTCGTACAGGCATTGTTTTGCGCAATTTACACCCCCAGCCAGTGGCGTAGACAGAATTTCGAAACGGGGGCACCGACTCCAAGTCCCGACATTATCGAGTAAAACAAGTCTACACTCAAAAAATTCATCAGGGAGATTTTTTGACACTCCAACACCCATACATCGATTCTGTCACAATAATTAATCCTCACTCCTAAAATTTCTCCATGGCAACGGTTTGACACAAATCCAGCGTCTGATCCGCCGAGTACTGGTAATAATAATAATAATAATGTGATTTAAAGTGATTTAAAGAGGCCAAGTATAAGCCATTGTGAAATGTCCCTTACGTCGACATTTCGATCGACACTCTAAACGTTCCTGTTCTCCGTCACATAAACCGGGATCTGACAATTATTGGCGATAACGGTTCAAACCAAGGACCGACCATCGACTGACGACATGTCAAGGACATTACCAAAATGGCGCTATAGAAGTTCAATGATGATGAGGACTAATCCCGACCAGAAGAGGGGGCCCGGGAGGGGACCCGGCCCCCGTGCCCCAGTGACTAAGCCAATGTCCCCACCTGCAGGGTGCGATTTGTGACCTGGAGCAGTGGGGAGACATGTCGAGCTGAGGGAATGTAGCTGTTGGGGAAATGTAGCAGTAGCTAGGGGATGTAGTTAGGCAGTGGGGGAGGGAAGATTCCCCCTTCCCTTCCTACAAATCGCGCCCTGCCCAACTGTACTAACATTGCTTGGGTGTCACCCGCATTTAGCTCCCCCTTTAGCCCCTTAACCTTTAGAACATACACACGAATATCCAAATATATTATGTGCTGCACAAATTATAATTGGTGAGCAGTGAATTTAGCATTTCTTGTCCATAGTTTAACTGTTTACTGCATTTGATAAACGGATTCGTTGAGTCACTTTGAAGCGTCTAATGTGCCAATCGACTCGACTCTTTGGTGATCGCTTTTACCGACGCATCGCTCCAGTTAATAAGAGTCCGTTGCAAAAGCTGCACATGACAGAGATGAGAGAGAGAGAGAGAGAGAGAGAGAGAGAGAGAGAGAGAGAGAGAGAGAGAGAGAGAGAGACTGGCCCACCAGCAAAATCAAAATATAGGGGTCCACCTATTCTTTTAACAATGATTGGTATGATATTTTCGTTTAAACAGCCCTATTTTGCAAAATGCAGCCATTTGTCACAAAAACGTGTCCCGAAAAAATGTTATCGACACTATATTGGCTATTGGTCATGCACGTGATCTGTAATTCTTCCGTTCTTCCGACAGTTTCCTGAGTAAAGCTTAAAAACTTAAACAAAAAAGGTCACCCAACCACTTTCCACAGTTCATCTGTAGGCTAATTTTTAGCAGAAAGTGTACCAGGGCCCAAAAATGTGAATCGGCCGCTGGCCATGACTTCAGTCATTATATTCTCCTAAAATCCCGAGCGACTAAATGCTTCATTAAACAGACGAAATTCATCTGAAATTAGCCATAGGGAAATGGCCGCCGTCCCTTAGGGACTCGTCCACAAATGACACAACTCGCCTAGGGGGAGGAGGGGGCAGGGGGTCCAGACATTTGTTACGAAGTGTGACGAGGGGAGGAGGGTTTCGTAAATGTGACGTAACGCAACACAAAATTTTTAAGTGACGATCTTTTCTTTGCTTGTCAGGGTATTTGGAGAGGGAAAATAGAAGGATGAATGCCTTTTTTGCTTGTCAAGACTTTCGGAAGACGAAAAGATGGGTTAGGGGCGTCAACGGCGCACTTTGCCCCCGGGCGCCGCATACCCTCGGTCCGCCTCTGGTGTGAGGGGTCAAAAAGTGCCAAAATCTCATTACGTCATTTATGGACGACCCCTAGGCAGCGATAAACGGTGGGCCGATAGAAATAGCTGTGGCGCCTGTGTCTGCTGCCGAGTGACTCTCTGTGTGTCTGTGTGTGTCTGTCTGGGTGTTGGGGGGAGGGGGAGATGAGGGGGAGCTGTATGAGAGATGATAAACCTGTTGACAACGATGCTGATTCCGTTGCTGTCGTTTCCTTCGAGGATGGCGAGATTGTTTTGGCGATGACCGCGTAGAATCGTCTCTCCGTTCCTCGTCACTTGGACGACTTCCTTCGCCGAATGCAAGAGCAGACGATAGACACCGTCAACGCTCATCTCCGCCGCCTTCCACTTGCTTCCAATGCGCGCGCTCTCTCTCTCTCTCTCTCTCTCTCTCTCTCCTCTCTCTCTCTCTCTCTCTCTCTCCTCTCAAAGGTCAACAGTTACAACGACTGCTTGACCTCCGATCGGCGCTCCAAAACCGATCGACGCAGCGACACGTTCTTCGTCTCTCGAACACAACTGAGCTGCCAAGTGTCGATTGGCAGAGGTGCACTTCTGTGGACTCAGTCTCTGCTCTGCTAAACGAATGGTACGCCTATAGGGGGCTGTGACTTTGATCAGGGCTCCCAATGCACAAAGTAGGTCGTGGTTTGATGTCGTTATGTGATCGCAACAAGTTCTTTAATGCGCCGCATTTTCAGCCGTTTTTCCGCATATGCGATTTCTGCGCAAATATGCGACAATTTTATTCGCATTTTAGGCTATTTTCGTCAGATTTATAGCATTTTGCGGTTTTCACAATATAGGCATAGATTTAGGCTCTTAGTCTACGCGTACAGCGGATCAGCGACTGTCCTGGTGACTTTTTTTGATCGTCAGCTCTTTTTCACCGAAAAACACCGCAACTTGCGCAAATATGCTGTGTATAAATGCCAAATTTCCGCATTTTGCCGCATATTTAGGATCTCTGAATCTCACAGATTACACGAAAAATCGCCGCATCAAACTCAGCCCTATATATCCTGATCTTGCAGCCTACATATTTAGACTGATGTTGATTATGAATCTGAGGAGGATTTTGGACTTGACTGACGAGCGAGAGAGTCCGCAAACTAACAATTGATCAGAAGGATTAGGGTTTGATTTATTAATGGATAATATTTTTATTTTGCTTACTAGCAATGGCTTATCATCATTGTTGCTATCTGTAGGTTTGTATGATCCAGAGAAGCGGAGTAGTGTATGTAAGTCTGTACCTTGTGGGAGGAGGGAATGTAGTAGTTATTACAAAGTCCTTAAATGTAGCTGAAATCTAAAAATAGCCCTTATATAAGGCCCTAAGCTACCTTAAAACTTAGTCAAAATTCTATCCACCAGCTAGTCACTGTTTCCCAAACTGAGGGGCACGACCCAAAAGGCGAGTCGCAGGGCTCAGTCAGGGAGTCTGTAAGACGTCTGGGTCGTGGTATAACGTGAAATTAATAATAAATACTCGCGGTAATAATAATCTTGTCTAGAAAAAGAACTAATTCAAGGAACATATTATCCAGCAGAAGATCACGCCGAAGACCAAGAACAGTCTGGCTGGATAACATAACAACATGGACTGGACTCTCGTTTCAAAACTTGATTCGGAGAACAGAAGAACGACAGACATGGAGAGATGTGATACATAGTGTAGCCCAACCTCGCATAGAGATGTAAGTATGGCTTAATTCCTAAAGGCTTTCAAAAAGAACAGAACAGAACAAATGAATTATGCACTGGGTCATTCATGCCGCATTTAATCAAAAGGGCGAGTTCTAATACCTTTATGGCTAAAGAACAGAACAGAACAATAATCAATTGGTTCTAATACCTAAGGAATTAGTGGTACTTTAAATCCATCCGCACAAAACCAGGTCATTCCAGAGATCAGTAATATCGATTAGATTGAAAAGTGTCATGTTCTAACCAATACCACAATGTCACAGCCTTGAAAGTTGCAAGTAGACTTAGGTTTTAAGAAATTTATATGCCTGCCATCCTCCAAGCACAGCTTATGCTAAAATGAATAGTGTTTTATCCAATTTTAGCTGACAATAAGTTTTCAGGGTCGCGGTTTGTTAAACAGCTGATGAAGTGAGTCGCACAGTTCCAAAAAACTTGGGAAACCCCGAGACCCTGACCCATAGAACGTTTACAAATTACTCTTATTTTACAGTAACACAAGGAAAGCGTATTCCGGTCATTTTGCCCTGAAACTCCAATAACAACAGAGAATCTCTGTCAAAAGGACGTTTTCTGACCAAGTACCTGGCGCTTAAGCCATATTCATATGATTTTGAAGACGCGTAATAAAGGTATGTTCCTGGCAAAAATTTTAAAAAGATAATTTTCAAGAAATTTCAATATCTATTTCTCTTCCCTTGTCGTAGTTCTTACTTATTTGGCAAAAATATGAATAATTCTGCGGTAATATATTTGCACATTTCTTATTTCAATTGAATGTGAACTTTTGTTTTGTCTTTTATTCAAAACTCAAGATTCTTTTCAACTAACGTTCGCCAGATGGCCAAATGCAGTTTTTTTTTTTTGGGATAATGATTAGTGAGTGCTGTGATTAATTAGGGTCGCGTTTCAAAGCCGCTGAAGTGGGTCGCGGTTCCAAAATGTTTGGGAAACCCTGCACTAGGTGGCGTACATGCCAGTATTTCCTTTAAATACCCTCTGCGCATTTGCAGAGGGGTTAGCCTTGAAAAGAGGGGAGGGTCCAGTCCAGTTTGAGAGAAGGACTCAGAAGAAAATAGTTAAGTTCTAAAGAAGAAGTTGGTCTTAAAAAGCATTAGGTTAAGAGTTTAAAATGCTGAAATATTAAAAGTAAAGGCAAAGAAAGGATAAAAGTGACGAATATAAAGTAGAAGCTAAAAATGAAATATCGATGAGTTTAAAAGTGTGAAAAAGGATTTGAGGTGAAAGTTGAGTTTTAGGAGTATATAGGCTAAGCAGAGAATGTATGCCCCGAATTACGATCTGCATTTGTGAACAATCAAATAGGGCAACGGTCGTTGTCCCCCACACTTCCAAACCCCAGGGACAGTATTTTTACAGTAACAGGAAATTTACTTTTAATTTCATTCTACTTAAGAGCAACCATATTCCGACTACAGCATGGTCATCAACAGAGCTTTTACATTAGCAGAAGGCAATTTAACGAAGGCTACCATTGACACAAGCGTTACATTATGAAGACATGACTATTACAGTCAAATTCAATAAAAAAAGAATTGAAATGCTATGAAACAGTTGCAGAGGAAATGTTAAGACAGCAATTACACAACATCAGAGGCAAGATTTGTTTTGATGTCAAAAGCAGTAAATCAAACAGAATACTCTTAACGACTCAACGAGGCACAACGCTTGTTAATGGCGGATTAATTGCATAAATACAATTGAAAACATACTCCTCATATTTTCAAGATAATTGAGTCATTGATTTTCCAAAAATCAGGGGGGTGGGACTAGCCCATCACAGAAATGTTTACCTCCATTGGGGACATGTAAAAGGCACAGGGGTCATGTTCAACCAATGGATGCAGTGTGGTTAAACCATCTGACCTCCCCCCCCCAAGACAAACTGAGCCCTGTTTGTATGGCTGTTATGGATCTTATACTAGTTCTGTGAGTTACAGTGGTTTACTATTAACGGCTTCTCTTCATCACTGAAACAGCAATCAAACAATATTCTTAAAAACATGATAACTAAATAAGAAATGTACAAAATAAGAAGTATTCATCTGACACTGTCATTTGATTTAGGAAGGAACATCAATTTCTGTCAACCTTTGAAATGACAATCTATAAAAACCACTATTCACAAATAAATGCTATAAAACCATTTTGAGCAAAAATACTTTTATTAATTGTAGATTAAGAAAGTGTCAGACATTGACAACCAATTTGCTTTTACATGATTGCATGTTGAGATTACAAAAGCATTTATAGAAGCAAATACATCCCATAAAATAACAAATATTACATAGAAAGGTTAAAACTCCTATAAAATCACTCAAGTGTAAATTTTTGTGACATGGGGAGGGGAGCCGTGAATTCATGATGCACTCAGAGGATGTTGCAACCGCAGCACCACATCTGAGGATAGTCAGCCGTGTGAACTTTGCCCTCCAGGCCGTACACAAAGAAAGTGAAAGGCTTCTGTTTCCAATCCGCTTGAACTTCTGTGACTGGAACAATGCGTATGACGTGACGCTGGAAAACAAACAAAAACTCAATCACAGAAATCAATTCAATCAAATCAAGAGAATATTTGATCAAATCAAGGAAACTTTTACATTTCTTAACATACTCACTAACACTGCATCTCACACGTACAGCCTTCTTCTTCTATTTCTACGGTTACTTGCAACTGTGTCTTTTGATTTCAATGTGGAGGTGAAACACAATAACAAAGCAGAATTTCTTCATATCCTATATAAGAATTAATGCAGCTTTTCTCCAAAAGTATCTGTTAACCCATGTTCAAAGCAAAGAGAAACCTTGAGATTCCTGGGGAATTCAAAATTCTAAGCAAATACTCCAAGGTCAGTGAAAGAGAAAGATTTCATCAATATTAGCACTGAAATACTCTATCATCAGGGCCACTCTCTATCATCAAGAATATAAGAAAATGTAAGAACAACGAAACGACCCTCGTAACAACATAAGGTCACTTGGCTCAAAGTAATCATTAAGACCAGCGAATAAGAACAATGCTCCGTCTTATAATCTTGTCTCCAATGATCAGTCTAACACAAGCACGAAAAATCCATTGAAAATGAATTTCCAAAAGAAAAGATCTTCTAAGATGAATAATTGTAACACGAGATTGTTGAATCTCTCGAGAAATTACCGATTTATTTATTTTATTTATTTATACTGGACAATTTATTTCAAAATGTCAAAGGCACCTACACTGTAACAACAAAAAGAAATTCTTTTAAAAATGACAAGAAATCAGAGTTCAAATGTCAAGATTCACTTCTGTGATATTATGTTGGATATTTTGAAAGAGAAAATAAAGGGAAATGTCAGTAAATGCTTTGGTCTGAAAACAATCAAAGAGTTCTCACAAATCAAATTAACTCTCTTTTCATTTTCTCACTCATTCACTCAGTCGCTCATTCATCCACTCATTCATTCACTCATTCACTCATTCACTCTTCCACTTCTGTTTTAACTTCTACTTGGCAAACTCGATCGGTGGATCAAAGAATCGAAGCAGAGCAAAAGACACAGAATAAAAAAAAGAGCAAATCAATTGTACGGTGCTGAGGAGAGCGACCGACGTACGAGCCATGTACCTGAGTGAGTTGTCTCTCATTGGGAAATGCCTTCCTGTGCTTTTCGATGAGTTCATTGGACGCCCTGTTAACCGACATCTCAGGACAGTGGTTGATTGGATACAACTGAGCAAACACAAGGCACACACACTAAACGCCAAATGCAAACAACGTGGCTCTTGTTCTTACTCTTTGAATATCTGTTGTTGCTCTAGAACCTCAGAGCATCTCTTAAGACACTTTTTTGGGCGATTTGAATCAGGAAAGATTAAACTTTCATATCCACGGCTATTTCTGAGAGACACACGAAAGAGCCAATGTAGTGATAATGAGCAAGCCATCCAGTACACAGTGTATGCATAGAAATTAAACAGACTGTGATGCTATCAAAACATAAGCTACATTTAATATGCTCCATAGCAGGGGGGGCCAAAACCCACAGAAGGTGTAAGCTGCAGATGACAATTTTCCAAAGCTTGGGATCCTCGTTGCCACAATTAGACATGAAAACGAGGCAGAGTGACCCAATTCTTTGCCAAAAATCATTAAATCTCTGTTGCTATTTTTAAGAGACCTTAGATATAATTGGCAAACAGGCAAAACTGTTACTGCTACTTGGCAATTGTATGCTTCTGTTGATCTCTTAATCTGCTTAAAGATTTGTTTAAACTTTTTTTTACGAGCTGCAGATTCTGCCAGAAAACCCGCAGTTTGGCCACCCCTGCTCTATAGCATAGCATTAGATGCTCAAAGTGCTAGTAGCATAGCAGTGTGTAGATGTAGATGGACTGACAAATGGCTGTTCTTCTTGAAAGGCCGTTTGTCCAGAAGCCTTCCGGATCAGTTCATCTGGCATTGCTGTCCGCTCCAGAATGTAATCCTCAAAATGATTTGTCCTGTAAAAAAAAAATTCCACAAATAATCCAACAGCAAAGAACATCTTCAAAACACACCAATACACAGATACAACTGTCTGTCTGTCTGTCTGTCTCTCTCTGTCTCTCTCTCTCTCTCTCTCTCTCTTTTACAAGTGAGTGGTTTATTAGGACAAAAGAGGGTAAGTGTGGATGCAAATACAAAAAGGACAGACATGAAGATCTCCAACAGCACATAACAACTGATCAGTCGATCATCACAGAGAGAACTTTCTGTATTTTAAACCTAGATACATGGTTCACTCATGTACTAAAGCAGAGGAGGCTTAAAAGTCTCCCAAAATAGAAATATAATATGTACCATAAAAAATTTACCATATTAAATTACCATTACACATTAGCAATAAGACATTTGACAAATATATTACATGGGCACTTTAGAAGACAGTGCTACTGGTATTACAACTGCTTAATGGAAATATAATGATTTGTAATTCACAAATTAATTTAAATGGTCAGCTGTGGGCAGAAACTGAAAAATCAAAGAAAATTCAGAAGAAGTTCCAATAAATACTTAGAAAAGTAAATTAATCTATGATTCCAAAAATTACAAATTAGAATGAAAAGCAAATAAAAAAGGATGACAATAAAAGCTTCAAAATGTTCTTCTATTTCTACAAAAGCATTAACTGAATTACATAATCTAATTCTGTCGTTAAATCAAAGGTCCCGTGTCAAAAGCAAACAATACATGGTACAATTTACTACTGCAAGAGACCACAATGTATTCAACCACAACAACTGGTTCTCAAATATCCACTGAAACATTAAAGGTTTTAAATCTCTCTCTCAGTCACAATTCAAAGCCTTCACGCCTTTCTCCGAATACCTTGCTATGTTACTCTGAAGAATTCACAAAAGTTGAGTCAGGTTTTTGAGCCCAAATCCAAACAGAGTTAAGTCATCATCGCTGCTTCTTTCTACCAATTACCAAAAAATTCTAGCGACCAAGTTTGAACAAAGGAGTTGTAAGAAAAGTCAAAGCACCATTTCATAGGCAAAGGCTTATGAGACAGGCAAAGGCTTATGAGACAGGCAAAGGCTTATGAGACAGGCAAAGGCTTATGAGACAGGCAAAGGCTTATGAGACAGGCAAAGGCTTATGAGACAGGCAAAGGCTTATGAGACAGGCAAAGGCTTATGAGACAGGCAAAGGCTTATGAGACAGGCAAAGGCTTATGAGACAGGCAAAGGCTTATGAGACAGGCAAAGGCTTATGAGCTGTGTACGTACCATGTGACGGTCAACTGGATAAACCACTTCAGTTGTCCACATCCACGGCAATGGTGGCATCTTGTTCGTCCTTGTCCCGAACATGAAAAACATCTACAAGAGAAAACCGACAAAGAGTTCCATCTCAGGTACACAAAGGAAATGCTCCCCAGAACGTCATCAGTTGTCAGAAGCACAGCATTACAGGTGAAAATATTCAGCTGAGAAGAATCCACAGCAGAGATTTCACGACCGCTGAATTGTGAGAGAATTCTGACGTCCCATCTAAGGCCCTGGTCCAATGGATTGTGGATTGATGAAGCAGTTTTTGAGCCGAGTGTGGAAAAGGAGTTGCTGTAGTCAAGTTTAGAATGAACCCTTTGACAATGAGGCAGTCACAGCGATTGAGTGCGTTTCGAAGTCTCAAAGATCGCTAAAATAACAGGAACCAACTTCTCAAAAGTAGAGACAACATGGACATCAAGAGTTCGACTGACGTGGAGTCAACCGTAAGCGTCTATTGCGCTGGAATACTTTGAAAAGAGAAATCCTTCGTTGAACTCACTGTCTCTGTCCACTTCCAAAGCAAAAGGAACACGACCGATGTTCGTTGCCAAATGTCTGTCGTCCAAATCCACCACATGAAGTGCACTGCGACTGGAAAAGCACAAGAACAAGAACACCTTGTTACGCTTAAGTTGATCGTGGAAACTGCAGCTGATATTAACACTCAAATCTTCAACAATATTCTCATTAATACATTCTGGTAACTCACTCTTCCTCGTCCATGACATGAATGACATCTAACATATCCACTTCCATGACACAAATGACAAGGCTGCAAAAACACAACAATACATCCAAACTACAATACGAAGAAGAAGACAACTGAACAGAAAATATCAATGCATGGACAGTTGAGATGCAGTGATTTCATTCGAAATTCTCTCCGTTTGTTTTTGCTTTAATAAAATACATGGCTCTTAAGAAAGACAAACGTGGTCATTATCCTGTGCTATATGCTTAAAATATTTAGTAAAACTCTTCCAAGTATTTCCAACCACTCTTACTTCCATAATTCTGATGTGAAACCAAACAACTGAAGACACATTTGATGATGAAAACAGCAATAACAAAACAAATGAAAAAGAGAATATATTCTCAATATTATCCTTCGTAGAGGATAATAATAAAGAAGATCACACATTCCCAACTGTGTCGCTTATAATACGGACAGTGCTCTTGAAATCCCCTTCAGAGCAGAAAACGTGACTTGCCTTGACAGAGGCCGTGTGAGGAACTTCCAATTTCTTTGTTTCTGTTTTGAATTTCTGTGAAGCAAAGACTTGGACATCCCAGGGCAGAGGAGCACGGCCATTCATCGCCGTATCCAGGGTTCCACACCCTACGATTAAAAAAATATATAACAACACAAAACTGACAAAATTAGCTCAACACCAGGAATGCTTTGTTAACAAATTCCTAAATCACTCATCAAAATAAAAGTCAGTCAATAAATTAACTCCTCTGTTAAAAGTTCACAATTAAAAAATGGCAGATTTCAACTTTTCAAAGCAGATGATTAAAACATGGAAGAGAATTAGGTGAGATTTTCAATTTTTATGTAATAATTTGTCATATTTTGATAATATATCTGATAATATATTTCTGTGCAATTTCATTCGGAAGATGAAAACAGTGCAGTATGCTTTACTCCAGGACTTTTAGACACATATTTGACCAATCTGAACTGATTTCTAAAAGTCAAAGAAAGTCATTTCAACAAAAGATTCTCTGACATCTGACGAGGCCTGAGAAATGAAATTAACCCCAATTAACTAGTTTAACAATTAACATATCATGAATAATAATTATTTATCTAATCAGTGTCATCATCTCCTCCCCTTGTCACCAACTAAGGTCAATCCTTTCTCCTTCCCAGATGAAGCAATAGTTTGGATGCTACCTGATACCTGAAACTATTCATCAATCCTGCTCACCTGCAAAAGGCACCTGTGCTCACCTGCAAAAGGCACCTGTGCTCACCTGCAAAAGGCACCTGAGCCCAAGCGGTCGATCTCTTTTCTGTAAATGTCTCCAGTGTATACTAAAAATAGAATTCATGTGGAATTTTCACACCAACTGAAATCTACAAACATATAAATTCTCTTTCTCATCCATAAATCACCCAAAATTAAGACCATAAATTGTGAGGAGCATGATTGAAGATGCTTCTTTAGCATTTCCTAAATAGAACTTAGACATCGCAGTGCAAAGGAACATTGGATTCGAGTTCTTCTGTGAGAGAGAGAGAGAAAACGCACGTGGAAGGCAGACGTTGAGTTCATGTGTGTGATGCTCATCTGCTCAGCAGCCTTTGAGCCGTAGCAGCATTTCGCAGAGCAGAGTTCCAGGAGAGCAGATCTCGCCTGTTGCTCGGATATCACCGGAAGACTAAAACACGAAACAACAATCTTATGAAATAACAATCACTCATATATCAAGAGAAGATCTCTCAAAAGAAGTGGAGAAGTTTGTTGGCAATATTTTTTCTTTATTCAAATATCTCAACCAGCTTGTTACAGAGTATTATCATACATACCGTATTATCTCAGGTATAATATGCACCTATGTATAATACACACCCTTAGTTTCTAGAGTTATCATAATGTAAAAATGTTAATACCTATGTATAATATGCACCCAAAATTTCCTATAAGAATCTCTATTAATTAACCTGGATAATCACAATTGTCTTTCAAATTCTGCTTAAACTAAATTGGAAAGGTAGACAGTTTCTCCCCACTCTCTCATCATTAAGCCACAAAAAAATAAACCTACGTCAATTTTTTAGCTATCAATTAGACAATCACAATTTTCTGGCAAATTCATTTTTAAAATTGATGTGCAAACAAAGTTTTTCTCCACCACCGACCGCATAAGCAAAAACCCGTATAATGCATGTGTTATATGCGTAAAAATATAGCTAAATTAAAATTATGTATGTTATGTACATAGAACTGTATGTACATAAAATTTATTTCTATGTATAATACCTTGTATCAATTTTTAAAGGGAAAAAAGTGTCTTATACGCGAGATAATACGGTAACCCATTTCTTCTGCTAATTTCCTTGACTTAGTACAGTGGCTCTTAACCGGGGATACTGGTACCTCTTGGGGGGTACTTGAAGGACATTGTGGGGCTACTAAGAATTATCCAGAAATAAAGTCTGTTTAAAGACTTTTACTACAATTTACCCCGTATATTATAATACAAATGCTGTAGAAATTTTTGTACTAAATTAGAAATTCTAAAGAAAAATCCCACTTTCTGGCATGTTCTCAATCTGTGATAGATGTTCGTTGCAGTTGATAATTATTTTCATTATATTGCAGGAGAACAAACTTTTGTCCTGGGATAAGGTACGCTGGTATAGAGGGTACTTCGTTTTCTTATACTGTACCTGTTTCAGGGGTACGTAACCGTAAGAAGGTCAAGAACCACTTACTGGTAGTAGGTTGTTGAAACCATACAACATTCTATGGACAATACAAAAGCAGAGAGCTGTTTACCCGCTCAGAGGTTTCCTGTCTTTTGGTTCTGTCGGTCGGATGGCGTCATCATAACTGGGAGGCAACAAAGGAACTAAAAAGAAAGCAATTAAATGCCACAACATTAGTCTTCTTCAAATCTAAAGAAAGATCACCAGAAGTGAAAATGACCAGTTAAAATACGTTTCAACAGAGAGGCTCTCTAGACTGAAGCCATTTCTATCAACTGGACAGTGATCATCGCAAGACATCATACACAGGATTGAAGGCAAAGCAAGCGCTAAGAGGAGCATTGCAACAACACGCCAAATAACCAGAGACAGATTGCAGCCTCTCAAAGTTCTGATGGCTCAGTTATTGGTCATCATATAAAACATACAGTGGTTCTCACTCAGGGCAGTCCCTACTGAACCACTTTAAGCCTTGTTATTATTATTATTTATTATTATTAAAACTGTGATATTCAATCTCTTCTTTAAAATTCCTGTCTAACTCTTTGGCCTCCATTGTTCTATTGTGAAATGCCTTGCCTAAGAGTGCGTTGCCATGGTGCTGACACTCTCCTGACACCTGCATCTTCTCAGTGGCTGCTCTGGAGCTCTTTACCTTCGTCCAGACTCTCTACGGAGTCTGTCTTAGAAGGAGAGACTCTGAGCTCCGTCCCTCCGTCCATCCATCCCGGTTCGTCCACTGGAGACTGAGCGTCAGCTGATTGTCTCTGAACCTCACGACTTGTCTCTTTCACAGCCATCATTTGGTGCATCATCATCATCATCATCATCATCATCATCATCATCATCATCATCATCATCATCATCATCATCATCAACTGGGGCAGACATGAATTATGAAGCGGTGCTATAGAAGTCGGTGACTGGATTGACAAAACTCACTGTCATCAAATGTAATTGAGTCGTAACCAGGAACTGGGTCCAGGTAACCAACTGGCGGAGGAGTAAATGGTGGCGCTGTTCCTCCACCTGGAAAAACAGTCAAATAACAGAAAGGCTAATGTTGAACATTACGGTCAGACTTACATTCATCCAAGCAGCCAGAATGTTCTTTACATTACCCCAACATGTCTACATTGTTGTCTAAATGGTAAAACTGTTCAACAATGTTCCCAAATAGAAACTTACGATATATTCATATTGGGCGTAAAATAGACAATGTGACATAGTCCATAGATGCTCCTTATACAGAGGTGGCCAAATTATTAGGCTAAAGTAAGCAAAAGAAAGAATTTATGACTTAGAGCCGTATTTATTATGATCCATAATTAAAGCCGGATTATCATCTGCTACTGCAGCATAGACCTATTAAGCAAGAGATATTCTCCATTACTGAATTTCTTTTACATCTCACTTCCACACGACTGCAATGCACTTAAAAGTGCATAAAAAGCAAAAGGAGTGAAATGATGCAAAATAAGAATTAGGTTGAAAGCATTTAAAAGGAAAGACATTCAATTCAAATCAAATGAATGCAACATTCAAAAGACTGAGAAAGAGAAAATCTGACGATGAAGAATGACTCTCACTGAGAGAGGATGCTTGTAATGCAGACTGTTGTGCATCACTCAGAGTGTCTCAGAGTGTCTAAGACGACCTCCAATCACAGCAGCACAATGCATGACGCCAGCCAATCCCTTTCCATCACTTCACTCGCCCCTCTCAACAGAAATATAAGCGGTGCTATAGAAGTACCTTCTTACATTACATTAATCACGTACATTCTCTACATCATGTGTACTCATCCATACATGCTGCCATGGCGATTACAGTCTAAGCAATAACTGGATATGAAGTCAAAATTGTTAGAAAACACTGAATCAGTTACAATTCAAACCCTTCAGCCATCTATTCAAATGATACTATATCTAATTTCCATCAAATGAAAACCTTGATCATCTGATTGATATCCTGAAGGTGGTGGATACATTGGCCCACCAGCTGGACCACCTGGTCCACTGGGTGGAAAGGGTTCTTTTGAAGGATATGGCTGGCCCCCCGGTGCAGTGGGAGGGTATCCTTGACCTCCGTGGTGCTGTGGGAGGGTATCCTTGGCCTCCTGGTGCAGTGGGAGGGTATCCTTGGCCTCCTGGTGCAGTGGGAGGGTATCCCTGGCCTCCTGGTGCAGTGGGAGGATATCCTTGGCCTCCGTAGGCTGTGGGAGGGTATCCTTGGCCATATCCTTGGCCTCCTGGTGCAGTGGGAGGGTATCCTTGGCCTCCTGGTGCAGTGGGAGGGTATCCTTTCCCTCCTGGTGCAGTGGGAGGGTATCCTTGGCCTCCTGGTGCAGTGGGAGGGTATCCTTGGTGTGAGTCAGAAATGGGAGGAGCAGAAGGGGCATTTGGATTTCCTCCAGGTATGGATATCGTACCATATCCTTGCATTCTGAAAATTTAAAAAACCAAATAACAGAGTGAAAGACAACAGGTAAATTAATAAATGACAGCAAAAATAAGCCACAAAATAATTACGCAGCAAAATGGCAGAGAATCAACAATGACATCAAGCTAAGCGTCAATTCAAAGACACTTGAAACCGGTCTCATTGTGAAACCATATTCTGGATTAGAGAAAACGCTCCAAGAGAACCAGAGTCCAAACTGCAGTACATTCAGGCAACGGACCTTAATTAAGCCACGGACATTTATACATAAGCTAAGCGTATATGTACTATAGATGTACCTGTTTAGGCTAATATCCTGATTATCCTACCTCATCGCTCAGAGGACTGTCTTAAAAGTGATGAAGGCACACTGCTGGTCTTTCTCCTTTCCATCTCCCATAACAAATCGATCTTATGAATGACCTCATCTCTTCTGTCTAAATTCTCTGTCAATCTCCAATATCGGCAAGTAATTCACTCTTACACAGTAACTCGGCTGTCAAGTTAAGAGCTTCAATAATGTCAGAATTTCATTTAAAAGCAAATTTACACAAAACTCATATCTGAGAAAACAGAAGCTGTTTGTTCTTTCCAACATTATTCCACTCTGTCCACTAAATGCCACAATTCCCCGTCACTGCTTTCAGTTTCATGTTTTGCAGTTTGAAGTGAAAAACTTAATCGTTTTTGGAAGACTTCTGTTGTCCTTATTCAACATTGTAAACAAAAACTCCCAAACCCTTACCTGCACTTCTACTTTCTCTTTATACTGAAATTAATACTTTGTGCCACTTGCACCCTCATTTACTATTTACACTGACTGGCTTCCAAATGAGTTTTTCCTCTTCAGCTAAAGTAATTAATACATTATTATTAGTCTACACTCATCAGTCACAAGAGTTTACTCTTGTGATAATCCAAAATGCTATTTTGCCTTTGTCCTGATAATCATCATTCGACTTTTATGCAGCTTTGTATTTCGCTTCATCTTCTGCATGGCCTGTCCTGTCACGTGACCAGTTGAAAGACCAACCGAAAAATGATCTATTTGATAGCATATTAACACTTAGCTAATAAGACAGCAAATTACAGCTTCCTGATTATATATCAAATGATAAAACAAAGTCTCATTTGAAAGCAGAAGACCCTATTTCAGTTAAGCTTTTAGAATGCAAATCGATGCATTTAGGCCTACTTTCAGTATGAATTCTAACAACCCCAAACCCACATATACAGGATTCTCTCTCACACGCACACACACACACACACACACACACACACATTCACAGTTCGGGACCGATTTACATGGAGGTCATTAGGTAAACCATGACCTAAATTTAGCAGCCAGATGCCAGCCATACTCTTACAGTCGGTTGCAATTTTCCCTACACTTGGACTTCCTTTGCAAAGGTTCCAGTTTGACTGACTCATTGTCACTCAGTTGACGGAAGACCTCCAACCCTCCTCCTCCTCCTCCACTTTTCTAAAGAACAGCTTTCTATGAAGAGATTCATGCTTGTAATTCACGGCATTTGGAGCGCCTAAATGAGGTTCATTTGCCGTCAGAGGAGATTGAACCCGGCTGCTGTTTTGTATCTTCTAGCCAAGGCCAAGAAGAGAGTTTGTGACCTCTGCTTCCATCCACTACTGTTGCCACTGGACTGAGACCAAGATGGACTCAGGTGAGGGGGATGGAGGGGGGTTGAATAGGAGAGCAATGGTCAAACCTCACAGTTCAGATTATAATGTATAATACAATAATAAACCAATGAACAACAAAAGCCATTATTATTATTATTATAAGTATTAAGACCCGGTTATGTGGCCTTCGCGTGGTCAAAATTCCGGGGTTAAGCGGCCGTGTCAGGATTGTGGCCGTTCTAGCGGCCACCTAACTTTTAGCTACCAACTGAACCAAGAATACAGGAAATTAACTGCAATTGAAATATACCAACGTGCTTAGTGATCCTCGAAGTTGAATAGGGAACTGTGTTTTTGAAAAAATGTCAATATTGTAAGAAATAAATAAGGAAAAATTGAGAAATTATTATTGAATTATACTAGAATTTATTAAAAAGCGGGATTAAAGGGCCTTCCACAAAATGTCTTTTTCTTGACGAAAATGAAATTATGTCTTAAATTTTACTATTGATACTAAATTAATGCATGAACATGCGTCGAATTTGATAAAAATTTACTGCGGCACGCATCGATTTCCGACGAAATCGATATATGCATAAAAAATAACCGCTTTCCGAAATGATAACATAAAGTATAACTCCTTAGCAGCTCCGCCCCAAAGGCCGGAATATAAAGGTGGAGGCCTGTGCAGCCCGGCCGGCTTAGAGCACATTCTACCGTGCCCAATAAACTCCGCCCACCAGCTGAGATAAATATTCCTTCCATCAGTTAATAGTCACTATTAGTCAGTCAGTCAGTCAGTCACTGTAAATAGAAAGACAGAGAGAGACAGAAAAACGCGCACAGAGAGAGCCAGACAGAAAGACAGAAAAACAGAGAGGGTTGGAAAAGTAGACAGACTGAGACTGAGAGAGATACAGACAGAGAGCGAGAGAGAGAGAGAGAGAGAGAGAGAGAGAGAGAGAGAGAGAGAGAGAGAGACAGGCGAAGAGAAAAAGATACAGACAGAGAGAGAGACTCAGAGATGGAGAGAGACAGACAGACGTGGCTAGACAGACAGACATACAGAGAGACAGATAAACAGAGATGGAGAGAAAGAGGGAGAGAGTGATTGGATGACAGAGATGAAGAAAGAGAGAGAGAGAGAGAGAGAAAGACAGAGAAGGGGAGATGGAAAGAAGGATAGAGAGACAGAGAGGCATAACAGAGAAAGGAGACCGGGACACAGAGGAATAGACAGAGAGGAATAGACAGAAAAAGAGAGAGAGCGAGAGAGAGGGGAGACAGACAGACAGACCTTGAGAGAATGACAGGGAGAGAGTGAGAGAGGAAAGATACACCGAGATAAAGAGCTACAGTCAGAGATAGACCGACAGACAGGCAGACAGACAGAAAGATAGACTGACTGCTGACTCACTGACTGACCGACCGAGCGGCTGGATGGCTGGCTGCGAAATGAAGAGGACACCAACCCATAGACCGACATAAAAACAGGCAGTCTAATATACAAACAGAAGTTTGAAAGCATTCAATTTAACACTTCTTATGTGCGTGTTTGGGTGCATACATGTGTGTGGCTTCTTCCTTTTTCAACCCGGGCGGAAGTGTCTTCGTAAGCCTATATCATATAAAATTTAGGAGTAACGGCAGCTAGGGAATAACGTGGACGATTTGACGAATAATTGGAAAGTTATAGTCTAAGTTATAGCTGCATCAAGGCTGCCAATTAAGACATGGCTTGAACAAAGGGTAATTTACATGCTTGGGCTTCAACACCTTGCCCGCGTTTATTAGTAATCCTCTTTAACTTGAATGTGACCGACAGGAGAGATAAACAGAGATACAGAGACAGACAGACAGATTGCATTGAATTGAACTGGCTTCCTTCAACCTTAGTCGACCGTCATATTATTTGTTATCCTCTTTAACTTGAAATTGACTGACAGGAGAGATAAACAGAGAGACGGAGACGAACAGACAGATTGCCTGAATTGAACTGGCTTCCTTCAACCTTAGTCGACCGTCATATTATTTGTAATATTATGCGACATTATTAATGTTCCTACGTAGGTTAAAGTAAAAAAAAGTAAATTTTCACCCTAGGCTCAACGCCCATAGGTGCGGTGCTGATCCCCGTTTGTGGCCATCAGCCCATAGGTGGCTAAGCCATACATCGGCGGACGGTGGCCAGTCTCTTCCGCCGAACCTATGGTTACTTTCGCAATGTTGCCATTGCTACTCATTTGATGTTACTATCGCCCTCTAGCGATTAAGGCTGAGTCGACCTTAGGGGCTCCTACGGGATTGAACCCGTGTCGTCGGCGTGCCTGCCCAGTGATATTACCACTCATCTATCTTCCCGCCCCAACGTAGGTTGCTTAACTATAAAACAACGGAATCTCTATTCATAAACCTGATTAATCACAATCCCGATTCACATAAATTTTGCTGCCAGCGAAAAGTGAGAAAGAGCCATAGATTAATTATTGATTAGTCACTTTTAAGTCAACAAGTCACTCAGTAACAGCGCAGCAGTCTTATGTTATCTATCCTACTATTCCTACAGAGTTCAAATTCGGAACTATTAATTTCAAATTTTGCATACTGTTCCACAAACATCGCACTAAAAAAGTTTCTTTTTTGGTCTCACCCTCTTCATAAACAACTTACATTTGTGACCTCTTGTGCTGCTATAGCGTGCCAATGGAAAAAACCGATCGAATGGCACATCCACTTTCTCAGTCATTATTTTATATGTTTCTATCCAATCCCCTTCTCTCT